>JAPEBW010001608.1:0-21461 GCA_027405785.1 Ophiocordyceps robertsii | reverse complement strand
CGGTCTACTATAGCCCTATATCTAAGTAGTTATAAATTAAGTAAAAAACCTCCCTTAAGCTCGAGAAGAAGTCTTAGTCGATCTTATACTTTTCTCGTATATATCGTGCTTAAGGCGTAAAGTAGCGCCGCTAGCTATCGAATTTCCTTAGCGCTAGGAGTAGCTTCCGCTAATCCTTTTTCTTCATTACTTCCTTCTCCGTTGCGGGTATTGCGGCCCCCGCTATTATATCGTAAGGTAGTATTAAACTACCGATTAATAGGCCGGCCCCTCCTTATATATATATTCCTACTATCTCTTTTAGCTTTTATATTAAGGCCTTAAACTAGCTTATTAGCTATTAGATCTACTGCTAGCTTGCTTAAACTTAGTGGCTCGTTTTAATAGCCCCTACCTATAGCGAGAGGATCGCTTATTTAACCCTTATCTAAATATTAGCCTCTCTTAGCCCTCCCTCTTAAGCCTTATAAGCACGGCCCCCTTATACCGGGTAGGCTTCTTACTCGCGCTATATCGTAGTTAGCGAGTCTCTTCTTAAGTTATATAACCTTATTTAAAAGGAGCTTTAGATATATTAAGGGCCTATATATACTTAGCTTAGTAGTATATAGCCGAATAATTGTTTATTTAAAGCTAGAGAGGGAAGGGGGAAATCTCTATTTAGGCTACGTAGCTTCGTACTTTATAAAGGTCGCTTAAGTAGCCCGTACTTAGGTTAAGTTCGGGTCGAACTCGGGCTAAGTTTGGGTGGAGTCCTATGCGACTTTGGCTATACGTTGGCCTAACTCCGGGTCGTTCGCTATAGTGTAACTATAGCTCTTCCTACGGCATAGCCTATAACATATACTATAAATAGTATAGTTAAAGATCTTTAAAATTAGCTTAAAGAACTAAGTATAAAGTAACTAGCTATACCTTTAAGAATAAATAAGCTTTTTACTATTTCTAAACCCTTATATATATTTATATATAGTAATTAGTCCGTTATACTAGCTTAACTAGCGGTAATTAGTTTATAGTACCGGCTTTAACTAGCGGTAATTAGTTTATAATACTGGCCTTAATTAGCGGTAATTAGTCCGCGCTTTATCCCCTTATCCTTATATTATAAGGCGTAGTAAATAATAGTAATTCCTACCTATTTAAACGGAAATCCCTTAAATATCCGCTAAGCTAAAAGCGATTATATCGCATAATTAAGTACTTATCTTATAAGAAGTTTAATACTAAACGATATTTTCTTTAGTAAGAAGCTCTTATTAGCCTTTAAGTTTAACCTTAATAATAAATACCTTTTCCTTAATGCGTTTATAATAAAACTTTAAGATAAGTAAGTTATAAAAGCGGAAAAGGCCGCGGCTTACTAAGTATACTAGTTTAATAATCTCCTTTACCCCTTTTTAAGGTACTATACCGCAATAGCTTATAAAGCTAAATAAAACGTAAAATAAGTCCCGCTTAGCTAAGCTAAGACTACTACCCTTTAAAAGGCAATCCGCTTTTAAAATACTAATAAAGAATAAACTATAAAATAATAAAATCTATATAACTAAGTAAACTAAATTTAATATTACTTAAACGGATTGATTATCCTTTAAATAAAAAAAGTAAAGATAAGCTAACCTTAAAACTATCTAGCTCCTTACCCGCTAAATACCCTTTAGATTAAGCTTATAATAAAGTTACTCTTTCCTTAAGACGATAAGCTTAGCGGATATTTCTACCGCATATTACTAATAAAGTTTAGCTTAAGGGCCTTAACCGGAAATCCGCCTTAAAGGATACTTAGTAGTTTCTTAGTTTAGTATTACTATTTAGCCTTATTTACTATAGCCGCGCTAACTAAAGCATTTTCGGGACTCTCGATTAATAAAAACAAGCCTCCTATACTAAGGGCCTTATAGCGCACTAGATTTTAAGACGTATATAAAACGGAAAGTTAAGCGCTTAGCGAGAGTATTAAGACTAAGACCTTAATAATAAGTAATAAGGACGCGGTAAGCGATACTCTTAGTAAGCTAAACCTATCTATACTAAGCGCGTAGATACTAAGACTAAGTATAGCCTTAAGCCTTTTAATAGAAATAATAGTAATATCGAACGAATAATTCCTTAGTCTCTTTTAAGTATTAAAAAAAGAAAATATACTTATTAAGCCTTAAGAAAAACCTTAACTATAAGCTAAGGATATAGGGAGATTTAACCTATTAAGACCTTTAAAAGCATCCTTTAACGAAGTCTAAGAAGATAATAAGGCTAGTACGTTTTAAGGAGTAGACCGTTTTATCGACTTTATCCGCTAAAATGCTAATAAAGGCGAGGCCTATATAGACGAATTAGCTATTTAATTGCCCTCCTTCCTTTAAGGAAGTGCGGCGGAATAGTATTCCGGGGACCTCTTAAAACTATAATAAAAAGAACTTAGTAAGCTTAGTATTAAACTAAGCTAATAAATATCTATCTTATAAAAACGGTTCGGAATTTGCTTAAATATAGCGATATAAGCACTTAATAAAAAGCACTTTACTATTAAAGATATAGTAATAAGATCCGACTTTAAGTCTTAAATATCGCGCTTACGATATAAAGCTAAGGCCGCGCTTTACTAACTAGACTACTTAACTATAATAATTTACTAAAAGCTAGACGTTTACTTATAAAAATCCTTATAACGTTTAGTAAGGAATAAGGATATTAATAAATAGATTAATAAATATAAGGAAATTCTTCCTTAGCTATAAGTTAAATATACTTAAGGATCTTAAAAGCACTTATTAGCGTAAAAAAAATAAGTTTAACCTATAAAAAGGCAAAGGCTAACTAGCTATACCCTATACGCACTTAAAAGATAGTCCGGGACGCCTTAGCTATCTATTAAAGGCTCGCTAAAACTAAGGGTTATGTTTTTAAACCGCTTAGTAAAGGCGGATATACTTTAAGCCTTATAGCGCTCGCTAAGTTAAGGGAGAAACCCGCTTAAATAGCTAAGAATATAAGTCGAGGTCTTTTAGCTTAAAAGAGAAAAGACTTTTAAGACTATATACTTACTAACGCTAAAGCTAAAATAAATATACCCCGCAATTAAAAAAGGAACTATAGTAAAGACTAATAACTATTTAAAGGATAAAGAGTATAATATAAAAGGAGCTTAGTTAGATACCGATAAAAGCTTAAAGGAAACCGCAATTTATACTATAGTAGACTTAGTATAAGAGGCCGATAAAGCGTGCGGATTTTATAGCAAAGCATTCCCCTTAAAGAATAAGCTCTACCGATATATTAAAAATAAACACCCCCTTAACCTTAACTAAGACGTTACTATATAAAGACGTAGCTTAGTATAGTAAGTAGTTATTTAAAAGCTATAAAGCGTTTAGATAGTTAAGGCTTTCCTTAACGTTTAGCTATTAAACCTTAATAGGCTATTATAATTTACTTATATACGCTTACTAGTTTATAAAAAAGAAGGGCCCGGGATAAGCATTAAAGCTTATATAGATACTAAAGCAGACTAAAGTTTTATTTAAGCCGACTTAGTAAAGACCTTTTAAGACGTAATTATAAACTCCTTTTAACGAATTCTTATTTAAGGAGTAAGAAAAATAGCTACTATTAAATAGGCGGAATTTACCGCTTATATACTAAGAAGGCTAGATAGTAGCTACGCGGTCGTAAAGGTAAGGATTAGCGCTTAAATAGTAAAACGCTTAACGGCTAATATATTACTTAGCTAAGACTTTTTAGTTCTTTATTAAGGGGACTTTATTAACTTTACGTTAGTCTTATAAATCGGGGCCTATAAAGGGATTAAAGCTAAAGTTAAGATAGTCCGGCTAAGACTAGCAATATATAGACGGGCAATCTACTTAATTACTACGACGATTTTAGCTAGTTTTAGCTACGCCTTACCTATATAGGTCCGGGCGCCGCTATTAAGGCGTAATATAATATTTTTCCCCGATAACCTTAAGCTCGCCCGGATAATAATATAGGATTATAAGAGCTTTATAGCGATAAACTATTTTAAGGAACTATTAGTACTCCGCTAAGGCTAAAAGGTAAGGATAATTATAGACCTCAATAAGCAGTTTTAGCTATATAAAAAGATCGACGCTACTACTCTCTTAGTAAAAGCCTTTACGGAAAATCTAAATAAAATAGACTTTATTAAGGACTTCCTATAAAAGGATCTTACTATAAACTATAAACTTAAAATCGGCCGAACTAAGGACCTGCCTAAACTTACTATTAATAAGGGCGTTTAGATCTACGCTAAAGACTTAAAATACGTATTAAAAGTCTAAGATATCCTTTAATCGTTTCCCTGCCTTTAAAAGGATAAGGGAGTAGTATATATAGATAAATCTAAATATATATATATTCTTTTAGTAAAAGGATAGCAATACTAATAAGTCGTATTAAGATTATACCTATTAAGCGATAAAAATAAGAAGGTAGTAAATACGATATTTAGCTAGCTAACCGCGTAAGGCCGATTAAAATAAGTTTATAAGCTAACCTTATTCGCGGCGCCGGTATTTATAGTATAAAAGATAGTAAATAAAAAGAAGAAAGGATAAGTAGTTATAAACTTATAGGGGATTAACGCTATTATTACCTTAAACGCTTACTTAATGCCCCTTTAAAGCGATATAATTAAACGCCTTTAAGGAAAGAAGTTTATTAATACGGTAAACGCACGATCGTTTTTCTACTAGTTTTTAGTTTACTAAAACTACTAAGAAAGGTTTATAGTTATAAGCTATTACGGGCTAAAAAGATTATAAGTAATACTTTTAAGCTTTAAGAACTCCTTAGTATACGTTTAAAGGTTTATTAATAATATCCTCCGTAGATACTAAGAATACGCGGCGGCCTATATCGATAATATTATTATCTACTTTAATATAGCCGAAGAATACCTTTAATATTTAAAAGCTATATTCCGCGCTTTTTACGATTATAATATTACCTTATCTAGACTAAAGTCCTTTTTAGCGTACCTATCTATATAGCTCCTTAGATTTAAGGTAGACGCTATTAGCTTAATAAATATAAACGAACGCGTACAAGCCTTAAAGGATATCGCGTTCTTAAAGAACCTTTAATAGCTTAAGAAATAGATTAGCCTTACTAAGTAGCTACGCTATATAGTCCTATACTTCGCTAAGGAAGTTAATATCTTATAAAAACGAAAGATAGAGCTACTCCGGGTAAGATAGGAAGAAAGAGTCCCCTTAAGGGGCTAAGGACGGGCTTAATACGCCGCGAAAGCCGCTTTTTAGCTTACTCTAAAAGAAGAAAAGGCCTTCGCAATTTTAACTAAGAAACTTACTAAGCCTTATACGATTTACTACTTTAACCCCGCTTAATAACTATTTATCTAAATCGATATATCCTAAGAATATAAAGTAGTAGCTATAGCTTTTTACTTAAAAAAAGGCACGGAATAAGATAAAAAGACGCTACTAGCCCGGACTAAGGTCTAGCCTATTATCTACTTAAGCCGCGCCCTTTAAAGCGGAGAACCTTAATACTAGCCTATAGAACTTAAAGTAGCTAGCTTAGTATAAGCAGTATATAAGCTATATATTATAGTACTGTCCGTAAGAACGCTATAAGTAGTCGTCTTTACCGACTATATAAATACCTAGAAAATCGTATACTAGAAATCCCTATTTTTTATTAATATAAAATCTAACGATAAGCTAGTCCTCGCGTCTTAATACTTAAGCTAATTCTTACTTAAGGTATACTATATCCTAAGCATTAAAAACGTTATGCCGGACGCGCTCTTATATTTACCGCACTAAGACGATAGGCCGGTATCCTTAAACTAAGAAAGGGAATTAAAATATATCTAAGAAGATAAAATAACGGACTACGTATTCCTTTATATAGAAGTATTAATCGAATTACCGCTCCGCTAAAAAATAATTAATAGATATACGGAAGATATATAATAAGCAAAAATTATAGCGTAGCTTAGCGATAAGGACGGGGTCTTTAAACTCTTATTCCTCCGGTCGTAGGGGTTACTATACTTTATAGAGAACGATAAACGCTAAAAACTATATATCCTTAAGACCTACGCTAAGAAGATCGTCGAAGACGCTTATACTAAATACTTTTATACTAGCCGTACCTATATATAATAAGACTTATCCGAAAGCTTCTTAATCTTATAGCTTAGTAAATATATAGATAAGGTTATAAACGGCTATAATACTTACTACTATAACTAAACTAACTAAAGTAAGATACTAAGGTAGCTTATCCCGATTTAAAGCTTACCGGTTTTATACTATATAATAGCGATAGACTTTATTACTAAGCTCTTAATAGTTTAAGCTAAACAATCCTTATAAAAAGATCTTATAAGGAACTTCTTTAATACCTTACTAACTATAACCGATAAATTCTTAAAAATATATCTCCTTATCTTAAGTAATAACTAGTTTATAGCGGAAAACTAAGTATAAGCGTTATATACTAAACTACTCCGCGCTAACTAAGGGATTTTAAAGGGGATAATCTCTAACTAAGACGTAAAGTTTACCTTAGTATTTTAGCGGACCTTATAGTAAGCTTTTAGATTAAAGCTTTTTATATCTACCGCTTAATACCTTTAAACCGATAGCTTATCGGAAAGGCGAAACTAAACTATAAAAATCGCGCTACGATTCTTTACCGCTAATTTCTTAGCCTTATACTAAACTAATATACTAATCGCTTTTTAGTTTAGCTTTAATAACTCCTTCTCCTTAGTAATTTACGCGGCCTTTAATAAGCTTATTATAAGAATAAGAATAAATAACGGCCTCCGGTTCTTTAATAACTACTTATACCTACGAAACTAAGAGGTCTTATAAAAAGAAGCTAAGTTAGCTATCGCCTACGCTTAAGCCGCTATAAAGGATAGATACGATAAGAAATACCGCTTATTAAAATTTAAGCCCGGCGATTAAGTTTAGCTATAGCTTAGTAAAAGCTACTATATCGCAAATAGCAAACTAGCGAAGCTTTAAAAAAGACGCACTAAGCCGTTTAAGGTTACCGCTAAAGTAAGATAGCTTATATACTAGCTAGATATAAAAAAGTCCCTTAATATCTATTTAGTCGTTTTAATAGTATAACTACGCTTAGCGGACGAGCTAGCTATATACTTAAGACTAATTTAAGATAAAGAGACACCTTACTTAAATAAGTAAGAAGTAAAACGAATCTTATAAAGCCGTATAATAAAAAAAGGCGGCGGAAAGCTAAGAAAGGAGTTCTTTAAAGCTTAAAAAGGCTAGCTAAGTAGCTATAACTCGTAAGTAAATAAAAAAGCAGTCTTCTCGCTAAAGATCGTAAAAGCCTTCGAAAAAGTATAAAAAGAGTTAGCTACTTAAGTAGTTTAGATAAGAGTATAACGCGCGGCCTTTATAACTTAATACGAAACTCTTTAACTAAGAAAATTAAGCGGTTAAGCTTAAGCATAAGACTTAAAAGCTATTATAAGTTATAAAAAACTAAAACTTACTATACTTAAGGTAATTAGTTATTTTAATAATAATATACCGCCGTTTACCTTAAGCAATAAGGCTCTTTTAGCTTTATAGTATACTTATTTAAATTCTCTCCGCCGCCCGCCCTTTTTCCCTTCCTTTCTTCCTTTTATAACTATATTTCCCTTTACTACTAGCTATAGCCCGCCGCACCTCGCCTACTCCTATATATATAACCTTCTTTACCTTAAGCCTATAATCCTTATACTCTTATTCCGAGTCCCTTTATCGTCTAACGTCTCTTATAACCGAGATTAGCTATTTTATAACTACTTCTTTAGCCCGCTCTCCCGCAAGCCCTTACGCCTTTAATATAAAGGATATAAATAAGCTCTTAAGCTTTATAAAAACGAGGCGGCTATTCTTTATAACCTTAAGTCCCTCGGTAAGAGTTAAAACCTTTAAGTTTAAGCTTTTATATAAACCTATACCGCCTTCCGTAGCCGCGCCCGAGCTAACGGATTTAACCTAAACTATAGTACTATAAAGGACGGCTTATATTACCCTCTTTAAATACTTAACTTAGACGACTTACCTCCCGGCCTTATATTATAGCGAGGTCTAGATAGCCGGTTTCGCGGCAACTTAGCTATGCCTCCCGCTTAGCTCTTATTATCTAAAAGCCCTTACCGCCTATATATTTTTTAAGGTATAGCTAAAAATCTTTATTAGCGGAATAACTAGCTAATACTTAACGCCTTAAGGTTAGCTAACCTCGCTATAGTCTTAAGATTTATAGTAGCCGCTATAGCTAGCGGAAACCCGCTTTAGCTAAACGATTAAAACGACGTCCGCGCTATCCTTAACTATATATTTAAGGCCTAGCTTAACTAGTTTATAGCTAGGTTTATATCGGCGGCTTAAGCGACTATAGTTAAAACCCTATCTTACTTCGCACGCGGTCTAGCCCGTGCTATAAAATCCCTTTTTTAGCTTATAGCTATAATACGCCTTAAGGACCTATTTAGTCCCGCTTAGCGAACGCTTTTCCCGCCCGCCGCTACGCTTAGCCTAGCTATATAAAGGTATATAAGCGCCTTATTATAGTTTATTCGCTATCCCTCCTTAATTAAAGGAGATAGCGATAACTAGCCTCGCGATATATTCCGCCGCTTAATCTTATAAGAGCTGCTAGTAATAACCGATATAATCCTTAACGGACCCGGTTTCGTAGGCCTATACTCTAGCGATAAGATTATAATAATCGGGAGTTTCCGCCTAGCTATAAACTACGCTAAGTTTTACTTATAGACCTATAAAGAGTTTAAACGCGACCTAACTTTAACCTAAGTAATAAAGTCCTTAGGCTTTAATATCTACTTTATTAGCTATACTAACTACGCGCTTTATATTCTCGCCTTTAAGGCCCCCTTTATATAGAGGTTCTTTAAGACTATTAAGCACGTTTAAAACCTTAAGAGCGAGGAGTTAGGTATTAAGGCTATTAAGGACCTTAATACCTTCTTAGTAGCTAAACGCGCGTTAGTTAGCGGAAAGGTATAAGTAGTAGCGCCGCGTAAAAAGGATAATAAGTTAAAAAGCCCGGCAATAAAAAGCGGGGGATAACTATAATAGTAGTAGTAAGTAGGATATAATATCTCGCTTATAGGCGGCCTATAAAGCTAGTAAGTAAAACGGGAGACTTAGCGGAGGATTAAAAACGGCGTAAAAAAGATAAGTAAGATAATAATATAAGATAAAGCTTAAATAAAGCTAGTTTCTTATAATATATCCTGCTAGAGAACTTAAGCATTCCCCGGCGCGGAGACTTCTTACTACTTAATAAAGGCCTGAATATACGCCTTAAAAGAGAGTTAGAAAAACTTTACTATAAGTTTTAGCTAAACGCACTAATCGCTTTAATAAAGATAAAGCCGCATAACTAAATATAAGGTAAGGATTTATAATAAAGCCGCTTACTAACTATCTTAAGCTACTTAGCTACTATTAGCCGGATAGGCCGAAAAAACTATTAAAAGGATAAGGACGGTATACTATTAATACGGCGTAAAGACGCTACTACGAAGCTATTACTTAGCACTCCCTTTACTTTATCCTTACTTTAAACTAATAAGGACGTTAGCTTTTCTTTTTTACTTAAGGGAGTTATTACGGAATTTAGATAGCTATACCCGGACTCCTTACTTTATTCTTAAGGAAGCCCTATAAAACCCCGCGATAAGAACGCTTAAAGCACGTATTACGAAGGCTTGCTTAAGGAGATATAACGAACATTACTAGTCGGACCCCGCTAAGGTTTCTAAGATATAACTATAAAGGGTTAAGAGCTTACTTAATTATAGTTTATAACGTCTTTAACTATAAAAGATACCGTAAAAACTATTAAGCGGATTCCGCCGGTATTTTAAGGGATTTCTAAGGATTTCCGCTAAATATCTTAACTATAGTTTAACTCGTTTTTAACTATAAAAGTACCTTAAAAGATATAGGATAAACCTTACCGCGATTTTTAAGGGATATCTAAGAATATTTAAAGGATTTCCCCGACTATAGTTTATAGTATTTTTAACCGGGCTTATACTTAGTTTATTAAGCAATTTTATAAGGATATCTATAGTTTATTCTACGCACTATAGATAGTATAGTTAAAGATCCTTAGAATTAGCTTAAAGAACTAAGTATAAAGTAGCTAGCTATACCTTTAAGAATAGATAAGCTTTTTACTATTTCTAAACCCTTATATACGTTTATATGCGGTAATTAGTCCGTTATACCGGCCCGATTAGCGGTAATTAGTTTATAGTACTAGCCTTAACCGGCGGTAATTAGTCTGTAGTACCGGCCTTAACTAATAGTAATTAGTCCGCGCCTTATCCCCTTATCCTTACGCCGTAAGGCGTAGTAAGTACTTATAGAAATAGCTTTATTTACGCCGTCTTATTTTTTCTTTTTTTCTTTTACTTTACTAAAATAATAAAATTTACAAGCTTTTAAAAAAACCTTATTCTTTATAGCCCTTTTAACTAAGAATATTAGATTTTTACTATATAAAAATACGCTATTTTTTATACGATTTAAAATTAAATCTATCCTTTAGTTACCTTAAAAAAGCCCTTGTTACGGCTTCCTAAGAAACTCTTAATTATATAGGTAAACTACTAAGCAAAAGAAATTATTAACCTTTCTATTTATAATTATAAACCTATAAGTTATTTTAATTAAGGTATAAACCTAAATTATAAAGCTATAACAATTAGTAAAAAGCCCTCTTAACGTTTTAGCAATATATTTTGAAAAGTATGAGAAATTACTATTTTATAATAATAAATATTTTTAATTTTTCTACTAAGCCTTTTTTAATTAAAAGATAAGTATAGCTTTCTTCGTAAAATAAGAAAAAAAAAGTTCTTAGAAATTTCTAAAGTATTTTATATTGCCCGGGTAAAACTAATCTAGCTACTTAAATATACTAAGAGTATAAGGTAGGAGGAGGCACGAAGGCATAAAGAGTAAAGCGTAGTAAGAAAAGAGTAAATTTAAATTACTTTTAAGTTTAAGTTTTAGCTAGGAAAAAAAAAGGAAAAGAAAGTCTTTTATAGGCACGGAGAGGTATTGTCCGGATTATTATTATGTCTTTTTAGTATATTATAGTTATTACGGTCCGCCGGATTATTATTATTTCTCTTTAAGCTATAATATATACTTTTCTGCGTATTTATTACTAGTACTAAGTTTATATTCGTCTTACGTTAGCGTATAAGATACTACTTAACTTAAGTAAAATAGTTTTTATATAACGTATTAGCTTAAGGATATTTTAAGACTTAGTAAGATATTTATATACTATTAAGATAAGCTAGTATTAGGATTTTACTTCTTTGCTTCTTTACTACCTTTTTAAAAGGTTATATTTCTATATCTTTTACTATATATTAAAACTAGCCTTGTTTTCTTTAGTTAAAGATAGTATACTTTATATATTATAATATAGCTTCTTTATATAATAGGAGAACCTTTAAAAAGGAAAAAACCTATTATTATTTTATAAAACCTTAGTAAAAAAGAAAAAGTATTTATATAGGAAAAACCTTTTATACATATATATAAAGAGAAAGCCTATTTATAGTAAAATCTTTATATATAGTAAAAACTATAGTTATATACTTAAAAATAGTAAAAGCAATTTATAAGAAGGAAAACTATTGTTTTATATATATATAGTATAAAAAACCTTTTATATTAAAGGAAAGGGTATTATTATAATATAAAAATCTTTTATATATAAGAAAAAAGTATTTATTATAGACAAGAAGATTTAAAAGTACTAAGAAGGCTAAAAACCCTCTTATAATAAGAAATAAAGTACTTTTATAATAAAGTTTAAAGTATTATTTATTATTTATAAAGCTTTATATATATTTATTATTATTATTAAGCTCTTATATAGTATATCTTTAAGATTTATTATTTTATGTTTATACTTCTTTTATAGTTATTGCTTATTTATTTTGTTTTATAAAGAAACGAATTTATATATATAGTTTATTTTATATCTTACCTTAAGTTAAAAAAATAGTAAAAAAAGAATAAGCTATTAAGGCTTTTATTATGCTTTCCTAAAGATATTAAATACTATTTTCTAATTTATAGAAAAATACTAATATACTCTCGTTTTATATATATTTCAATGTTTTTATAAGAGTATATAGCCTTTTTTATTTCCTTTAAATGTAATTAAAAGCAAAGTATTACTTAGAGGTTATAGTTTAATATTTACTTTATATAAAAAGTAATTATAGTTATAACTTATATATAAGATCGTTATATTTCTTATTATTTCTTATATATTTAGTTATATTTATAAAAAGCGAAATATATTATTAAAAAAGCTATAGCTAGCGCTTTAATAATATATAGCTAAAGTAAAAATAAAGTTATTACGATTCTTTTATAAGTTTTATTTATATATTTTTTAATTCTTTATATTTTATTACTTCCCTTTATTAAAGTAAAAGTATATTTATAGGTATATTTATTTAGTAGTTTTATAAATAATTTATTATATACGTAAAGATTTATAAAGAGAGTATATATATATTTAGAAAGTGCTTTTCTTTTTTTACTCTTATTAAAAAAGTCTTATAGATCTATAAGTATAATATAAAAAGGGTTTATATATATAAAAAAAGAGTATTTTGTTTTTTTATAGTCTCTCTTAAAGAATATTATATAGTATATATAAAGAAAGTAGAAAAAAACTTGTTTTATAGCCTCTTTAAAAAGTTATATTTTTAGGTTATATAAAAAACTACTATTAAAGTCTTTTTATTAAAAGACTTTTTTTTAATCTTTTTTTATAGTAAATATGTATTATATATATAGTTGTTAGTATAAACGTATTAAAGTATAAAAGAATTTATAGTTATATATAGTTATATTATAAATATAAAAGAAGTAATATTATTTAATAGTAAGTATATAGTATTTTATTTATATAAGTAAAATATATTTATTTATTTATATTATTTTATTATATTTATTAAAAGGTTTTATTTTTATTAAACCTTTTATAATATAATTATAATAGTATTTAAAATATATAGTGCTATTTTTTATTAGTATATAAAGCTAAAAACTTAAAGTATATTTTTCAATAATAGTAGTATATTATATAAAGTTTTAAGTTATAGTTATAATAGTACTTTAATATTAAGCCTATTTTATAGTAGTATTTTAAAGCTTAAAAAGCTTTTTAGTGTTATATTATACTTATTTTTTTCAAGTATATATAAGTTATAGTATAATATAGTCCTTATATATTTTAATTCCACTTATATAAAATTTATAGCATAGTATATTTTAAATATATTTAAGCATAGTACTTTAATATATATATATAATTATATTAACCTTTTATAGTTTTATAAAAACTTCTTTTAAGTATAAAAAGTATAAAAGCATACTAATATTATATATAAAGTATATAAAAGTTATAACATATTTATAATTTTATTTATAAAGTGTTTAAGTGTTTATAATATTTTAAATAAATACTTATAGTATATATAAGTAATAAAAGCTATTTAAGCCTTTTAATAAAGTTAGTATATCTTATGTATAATATATAAAAGCTATAAAAGTTTTAATATAAAAAGAGTATATTATATATTTATATTAAATAAAAAGATATATTTATATTTCATTTATACTTTAATTATATTTATATATATATCTATTAAGTTTTTTTTTTATTATAATTCTATTATTATTATAATAAATATACTTTATTTTCATTTTAATTATATTATAGTAATATTATAAAAAAAGAAAAAACTTCTTTATAAACTAAATACTCGCTTATAGCGGGTATATACTACGTCTAAAACTTTCGCTAATAATAGCAATTAATTTAGCAATATCGGTTACCCCCTTAAGACGATATCGTAGCGCGGCTAAGGGACGCGAGGGCGAGGGAGTAGTCCGCTTTATACTGGTATCGACTATAGCGCTTAGCGCGATAAGACGCCCTTAACTTTTACGCACCTAAATAAGGAGTAAAACCTACTTTAATAAAACGATAATATATAGCTTAGCTAAACTATATATAATACTAATAAAAAAAGGCTTATAATAAAATTGCGGGTATAGTCTTATATATATAGTTTAATTAAGTATAAGTAGTAGTTAAAACCCTTTTCCGCGGTAAGGAGCGCGCTAAGAGCGCGTTAACTATAGTATAAGCTAACTTTAAGCTTTATAAAACTATTTAAAGCGCAATAAAAAAGGCTATATATAAGAAACTAAGATAAGGATAAGCTTAAAGCTTAAGAGGGCTTAAGCGGACTTAAGTAATAGTAATAGTAGGCTTTAAAGGGTTAGCATAATATAATATAATAATAAAGCTAGTCCCGCCTTAATATAAATATAAGCTAGTAGTAGTTTTAATAAGAGCAACGCTAGATATTTAAAATTATAAGCTAAAGGATAGAGTTAAAGCGATTAATATAGCGCTTAATATCTCCTTTATTATAGCGGTAAGACACCTCTTAAGCGGGGATATTGCGGTAACGTTTAATATAGTAGTATAACCTTATTAATAAAACTAAGACTAAGTAAAGAGCGTCTTTAAGCTAAAGGCAGCGATAGTATATAAGGCTTATATAGTAATTATAAAGAATATCTTAATAAGAGTCTTTAAGATAAATAAGACGCTCTTAATTAAGAAGATTGCCGATATTAATAAAGTAAAAGTTATATAAGTACGAGTAATATAGATTTAAACTAAGCCTTTTATAGCTATAACCTTTATTATTAATATAAGTAGCTTAGCAGAGGCTAATAAGCTATATAATATAGGCCTATTCTTTAAAGCTTAAATATTTTAATATAAGCTATATAATAAGTTAGTTTAACTTACTTAGTATTATAACTACTATAAATATAGATATATCGCTAAATATTATACTTTAATATAGCTATATACTTATTATAAGGGGACTTTATATATAGGCGGTAAAAATAAATATAGTATAAAGAAAGGCGAAATTCTTTATAACTATATATCTTATAGTAAGTAGTACTTATTATAATCCCGCACTTATCTTATAGTAGTAAAAGCTTAGGATAAGGTAAGGGATAACTACTTAAACCGCTTATAGCGTTTTACTAGTACTTATAGCTAGCTAAACCTTTAAATCCCCCTCCTTTTTATAGAAAACTATAAGCCCGCCTTATTATAAGCGCGGAAACGCCTTAAGTAATTAAGAAAGAATAAGTAAACGCTATTAGCCCCGCCGGCTAAGGCTTAAGTAGTAAGCACTAACTTAAGTAATATTAAGCGATATATAAAATAGCAGAGCGTATCGCTCTTAACTTAAGCTATTACCTTTTTTTAAATAATAAACTTTACCTTAACCCTTTATATATAAAACTAAAAGTCCTTTATTAAAATATATAACAGAGATATAAGCTAGTATAGCTAGCCTTTAGCTACCGCGCTAAGTATAATATAATAGCACTTTAAAAGGTAAAGAAAATATAAGGCTTTAAAGCCTTAGCTTTAAGAGGCGTACTATATTAGCTAGTTTATAAGAAAGGCCGTAACGCGATATACGTTTATAAAAGATATAATATAAGGACGTAGATACTATAAACCGGATATAATTAAGGAGAAATAACCTTTAGCAATAGTATAAAGTTAAGGTCCTTATACTTATTACTAAAAGAAATATAGATAGTACTAGCTAAGGCCTTAAGTAAAATTAATAGCTAGGGTCTTTTAGTTTTAATTAAGGACTTTAATATCTACTACCCGCTTTAAGACGCTTATAATTAAACTTATAATAAAGCAAAATAGTTTATAAAGGAAGCTACGCGGCTTAAGCTTAAACTAGCTACGCTAAAAGGCGAATATATATAGTTCTTTTATAAATATAAGGATAGTATAATTAACTTTATATAGGCTATAATAAAGATAGTAGCTTAGTTTATTAGCCTAGACCTAGACCTTATAAAGTCTAATTATATCCTATAAGTAGTCTCGTTTAAGATAGGTATAAAGCTAAGTAAGATATTTATTATATTAAGGTAAAATAAGGCGGAGAAAAAGAGGGTTAAGGCAAAGGCCTTATCTAAGCTCGGAATATAATAGCCTACGCTCCGTAGCTTATAAGAGATTAATATAAAGATAGATAGCTTATATAATAACTTTAACTAAATCGCCCGCGCGATAGTGCTATATCGGAAGTAAGTAGTCTTAAAGGGGAACGCTTAGTTTACCTTAAAGGCGACCTAGGCTATGCGGACTATAAAGAGGGCCTAAAGGCACTATAAGGGGCACTAAACTTAAGTAAATTAAGAGGTGATATAAAAAGCGGCCGCGGCCTAAAAACGGGCCCTGCGCAACGTAAGATAAGAGCATTAAAGGGATTTCCTTAAAAAGATTAGCACTAATAATACTAAGCTATAAAATATCGAATAGTAAGCACGGCTATATAGCAAACTGCTCTTAAACCCGGTATACCTACTATCGCTAACTAGTAAAGGCTATAAGCACTAACTAACCTTTAACTTTAATAAGAAAGCCTAGCTTTTAGCGGAACGTTTCTTTTTAACTAAGGCCGCGACGCTTTTAAGACCCCCCCGCTTTATAGCTAATAAGGAGCTATTCGTTAAGCGGCGTATTAACTTTATAAACGTATCTTAAGCAATAAGTAAGATAGCGAGCTAAAAGACGGCGGGCTTAAACGGGATCCCGCTTAGCTTCTTTAAGCTTTATAGGCCGGCGCTTTTAGCCCGGCTAGTAACGATCTTTACGGCTTATATAAAGACCTTATACTTTCCGGCCTAGTTTTAAACCGTAAATATAGTAGTATTATAAAAGCTAGGAAAAAAGCTAAAGGTATATTGCATAGCCGGGGGGTAAAGGCCTATTTCCCTTATATTAATAATAAGTAAAGTCTTAAAATAGATTTTAGCTTAAAGGCTCGCGACCGCGGCGAAGGTAAATAAGGTCTTACTTAATAAGTAGTTTAGAAATAAAAAAGAGAGGTTTATAAAGGCGGCGATACTTAAGGTAATAAAACTAATATATATAATATAAGCTAAAAAAAGGATTATATCGTTCTTTTAACTTAATATTAAAAGGGCCTTTAATATAGTTAACTATAAGAAACTCTTAAGGGAGCTTACTCTTTAGGGCTACTTTAAGTAGCTTATAAAACTAGTATATAGCTTTATAAATAAGTGCTACTTAACTTTTTATTTCGATAAAAAAAGGCTATGCTAATATATATCGCTATTAAGGTCCTTTAAGGCTCGCTACTATCTTTAATCTTATTCCTTTACTATATAATACCGCTTTATAAAAGGCTTAAAAAGCTAGAAAGGGTTTATATTATTAATTTTGCTAATAATATAAATATCCTTAGTGTTAGACTTAAGGAGGGTACGATAATAGCACGACTTAAAGCAGCTTAAGAAGTATACGCCTTATAAGTAAAAGAGTTCGTAATAAACTTTAAACCTTTAAAAAGCGAGCTTATTTACTTTATAAAAAAACATAAAGCGATTATAACCTTTATCCGCTTAAAGGCCGCGATAGTTATACTAGTTTAAGACGTTAGGCTTTTAAGGGTATAAGTAAACTATAAGCTCCGATAAAAAACATATTTTAATAAGCTATACGCTAAGCTAAAAAAGCAAAACCTAGCTTTAATAAAGATCGCGGCGTTTATATAAAAGTATACCTTACTTAAGGCTTAAGAAGTTTATAATAAAGTCGTTTAGTCCTTTATATTATACGCTATAGTTATATTTTATAAGATAACCCCGGCGGGCGGAAAGCTTTATAAGATAGCTATAAAGCTAGCGCGGGATTAAACCGCTTACCTTTAAATAGTTATAAGGGCCTATTAAGCTACTTTAGTTTATTAGCTCGAAGCTAAGACTTAAGTCCCGCCGATTAACCTTTACTTTAATTAAAGAATAGCTAATACCCTTAAGAGGCTAAAAGACTCCGGAATTTTAAACTAAATCTAACGCGCGTTTATATTAATAGTAAGGCTACTTTAATAGTATAGATAATAACTAAGACGGCCTATACCTTTAAGGCCGCCGCTTATAAAGGTATTAAGGGGGGTACGGTCTTTAGTTAAGATAGATAAGCTATAAGAGAAGAAAAAGACTAAGGAGATCTTTTATAAGGAGTAAGTAAAGCAGTAAAGCTTAAAAGAAGAGCTTATAAAGTAGCGCCGGACTATGCTTTACCCCGCTAACCTCCCGCCTTAGTTTAATAAGGCTATAGCGCTTAACCGCTATAACGCGCTACTTAAGTACTTAAGCTTTACGATTACCTAAATATAAACTAAAGTAATAAGCTTTAAAGACTTTCTATTCCGCCGTAATATACCCGGGGTAATATTGCCTCTTTATAACTATAGGTAGCGATAAGATACTATTTACTATACGATAATAGGTTATAAGCTTATTAGTAAGGCAAGGGCAATACTACTATAGCGACTTTATAACGCGGGCGAGGTGCGGGTAAAGCTTTAAAAATAAAAGACGGCGGCTATTTTAATAAAATAGTTCTTAAGCTTAAGACGCTTTTATTAATTCGACTTAGCAATATAGCTATATTAAGGAGAAGGGATAAAGCACGCGGGGGCCTTAGCTATACCTTAGTTAAGGGGGGGCGTATTTTTATTAAACCGCCCCTTTAGTATAGCTTAAGGGGGATAACTTATTACTATAATAAACACTATAAAGCACTAAAACGCCGAAACCTAGACCTCCCTTTATTAAGCTTATAAGACCTTTAATAGGCTTAACTTAAGCTAATGCTTTAGCTAGTCTCTTAACGCTTCCCCCCCCCCCTTAAAAACGACCCCCCTTACTCCGCTTAAAGCTTAAGCTTATTATTATTATCCTTAGCATTATACTAAGACCCGCTAAATTAAGAAGTGCTATAAAGGCGCCCTGCTTAACTACGACTATAAGGTAAGGTAATAAGCGCCTTTCCCCTCCCCCGCCCGCGCTTATAATAGCTTAAGGTCGCGGTAAGGGTAAATAAAGAGGGTGTTGCTTTATTAGCGGCCTTTTAAAGCGTTTACTTTAAGACCCGCGGGGTGCTTAATACTAAGGAGGTACTAGCTATAGCACGAGCAGGCGAGGGAGGCGGCACGAACTTAAGCTAAGTAAGGCGGCCTAGATAATATTTAGTTAACTAAGCTAAGTTAAGTATTATAAGGAAGTTAAGAAGGAGCGACCTAGCCTTACTATAAGTAAAAAACTAATAGTACTTAAGGTTTAAGCTAAGGCTTTTAGTCTCCCCCTTTTAGTCTACTAAGCTAAAAGTAAGGGCAATATAAACATATTTTAAGGTAGCGTTTATAAGGTTATTAGCCTTAAAGGCGTTACTTTAAAAGAGACTATAAGTACGCTTTTATATAGCTAAAGGAACGCCGCGGCTAGTTAAAGGGTTAAGGGCAAGCATAGCGGGAGTTAAAATAAGGTCTTCCTTTTTATCGTTAACGTTACTAATATTACTATCGCTACTACTAGCATTAAAAATAATAAGGGTAGTATTAAGGCCGGGCTAAGGGCCGTCCTTATCCTTAAAGCCCTTAGTATTAGCTTTTTTATTACTGCCCCCGCCGTCCTCCTTTAATATAATATTAGCTTTAACGGCCTTCCCCTTACCCTTATACTTAAGCGCCCCTTAATACTTAAGCTTTTAAGTAAAAGCGGCGCGCTTTTAAGTATAAGCCTTAGTAAGAGCCTTAGCTTAAGCCTTCTTTATAGCCTTAGCCTTAGCTTTAAAATCCTTTAAAACGATAAGGATCTTAAGGGGTATAGACTTAAGCGGGGCGAGGGCGGTATAAGCCCGCGCTAAGTCTTAGTTAAGCAAACGACTATTAAGAGCAATATTTTAGCCCTTATAGCTACTAAAGCTAAGATAGTCGGCTACTATAAATATCGTATTTTTTATACTTACTATAGTCCGGGCTATAAAGTAAATAGTTTAGTATATACCTATAATAGTGCTAGTAAGCTTATTAGCAAACTTAGTATTAGCTTTATAGGCCGCGCGCGCGTTATCGATAAAACGGCTAAGGGTAAAGGTAAAAAGCTTAATACTTTTATTAAGTAAGGCCGGACTAAAAGCAGCCCCGGATATAAAAGCTTAGGCCGTAGTAGCTTTAGCGCGTTGCTAAAGCTTTATTGCTATAAAAGTAAGCTTTATATATATAAAACGCTTAATAAGCTTATTAAACTTATATAACTTCTTTTAAGTAGCGTAAAGCTTATAAGCTACGTCCTCGCTAATAGCGGTAAGCTATAAAAGGGATTAGCTAAGTAGTAAGAGCGGATTTAACGCAACATTACTTACCTAAAAATAAAAACAGTTCTTAAAAGTATAAGTAATATATACTTTTATAAAGATAGCTAAAAGAAGGTTAGTAATATAAGTTATATATATTTAAGCGGCGGATATAGCTTAAATATATATAAGCTTAGTTTTAGTAGCCTTAAAAAACTATAAGCATATCGTTGCTTAATAAGCGGCCTATATACGTATAGTAAGGGATCTTATACTTAGTACCGCGGCGAGCTTAAGCGTCCTTATTTTTAGTATCTTAACTTAATAGCTTAAGGAGAAGGCCTATATTAAGGTTAAAAAATATAACCTTCTTCTTAAGTATAGCGATAGTAATAGTAATAGCTTAAAGATAGTAAAAAGACAGAGGCACGTTAAAAGTAAGTCGGCGGATAGGAGATAAGCGCGTATAAGGGATAGGCGCGTCTTTAAAAAGAGAGGAGAAAGGTATATATAAGCGCGCGGCGTATAGAAGGCTTTATCCTTTAGACCGCGAGCGGGATTAATAACTAAGCGGCGCGGCGTAAACGTATAATAATCTTAATTAAGAATATACGTATATTATAAAGTACTAAATTTTTATTAAAGGAGCCCGCTTTAAGCTTATTTTTTCAGGCCGCGCTACCTATAGCTAAAGCGTAGGACGGAATCCCGCTTACCCTCCTGCCTTTATATTAAGAGGGCGGCTAAAAAGGGATTAAAAATAAGCTACTACCTATACTTTAAGTTTAAAGCTTTAAGGCTTTAAGCTATAAGCCGCTTAAATTAAAGACGGCCTTAGCTTAGCTAGGCTACGTTTAACTACTTAGTAAGCGGGATATAATTATAGCGGGAGGCGTACCCTTACTTTCTTATATAAAGTTATAAGATCTTATATAAGGCGGATTAATCGCGAAAAAGGGGAGGTTTTACTTTAAGCACTTTAGTTTTTCCCTTTTATTTAAAAACATCGAATTTTTAAAAACTTAAATTAAGTCCTTAGTATAAACTTAATAATAATAGTATAGTTATACTATAGTTATATTATAGTTATTAATTTTAATTTTAATTTTAATTTTAATTTTAATTTT
>JAPEBW010001607.1:0-21468 GCA_027405785.1 Ophiocordyceps robertsii | reverse complement strand
TTTTCCCTTGTGTTATGTACCGCCGTGTTTGCTCGACGTGCCTCGCATCACCTCGCATAGCCGCCGCCGCCCAACTCAACCCACCCCGATCCAGGGTGGCGGCAGCCTTGCCGTGTCCCTGGTTGGTTGGCCAAGGAGGGGAGGGAGAGGAAGAGGGAGAGGGAGAGGGAGGGGGAGATATCCCTGACGCTGCCACGCCCGTCTCCGCTTTCGGCAGCAGGACAAAAGACGAAGAAAAAGAAACGAAATGGCAGAAAGGAACGGCGGGGGACTGTTTGCTGCAGCAGCTGCTGTTGCTGTTGTTTCTTCTGCTTCTGCTTCTGCTTCTGCTTCTGCTTCTGCTTCTGCTTCTGCTTCTGCTTCTGCTTCTGCTTCTGCTTCTTCTTCTTTCTTTCCCGACGGCCCCCAACAATAGCCATGTGCGAGCATGTACAACGTACCTACCTTGTGTTCATACACAATATGCCTTAGTACCTACCTATACGGATACATGCATGCTAGTCCCATTGTGTGAATGAATGCACCTGACCTCCCTCTCCTCCTCCTCCTCCTCCTCCTCCTCCTTGTCGGCACGCCCGATTGCCCACGACTCGCGCCCGTCGCCCTAAACGCTCATCAGCCGTGTCAAAGCAGGCCAAAGCAGGCCTTGCTGGAAAATGCCAAGTTTGTGCCCATCGTCTACCCACCACCACCGCCCTTTGCCCGACTTGGCCCCCCTCTCGCGGAAAAGGGGCCTCGCCGCCGCCGCTGCCGATCGCAAACAAGGTCAATCCCTGCCATTCACGGCAGCTCTTTGCTTCCCTTCCAACGCCGCGCGTCCGTCCACGACTGGCCTTCGTCATCTCGCCCGGCCGGGCCCCTTGGCCACTCGTCGCTTCGGTGCCGGGCCGGGCGAACTCTTGGCCTCCCCGCGCTCGGTCCCCCCTTGGCTGCAAATATCTGCCCTTTCTTGGACCATCTCCGGAGAAGGGCAAGGCGTGATTCGTCTCTGCGTCAAGGGTATCTTTGTCCCTAGGCCCCCAAGACCAGTCGGCCATGCCGTCAATGGAAGACCAATGGAAGGCACATTGACAAATCTACTAGACAAGAGCTAACACGACAGCCGTCGGGCATTGGGGGAGCCTATTGGCCCTACTTTTTCAGCCCGCGTCCTTGGTTTCCCCCTCGACGTGCGTATCA
This sequence comes from Ophiocordyceps robertsii, assembly GCA_027405785.1. NCBI lineage: Eukaryota > Fungi > Ascomycota > Sordariomycetes > Hypocreales > Ophiocordycipitaceae > Ophiocordyceps > Ophiocordyceps robertsii. Next base: position 20,289 of record JAPEBW010001607.1, on the reverse strand, counting down.
GTGGACTCGTCCTCGACTACTGGATATTAGCGAATTTCATTCATGTATATGCGCTAGATCCAGTCGACTGCCGGTTCCTCATCAGTTCAATTGCGGCAACGTTGCCGCATTGACGAGGCCCAATCGTCTGTCCCGCAACAAGCAGTCGCCATGAAACATGATTCGCATTCTCGTCATGCAATAGCACCAAACCGCCAGCTCATGACGTGCTTCATGCGACGGTGCCTCTGCCTCGACACACCGCCGCTCGCCCGGAGCGCAAACAAGCCGCCTCTCGACTGCGCTATTGCACAAGCTTGCCTTCGGGCAGCAGTGCCCAGTAGCCAGCGCAGGAGCACTTTCGCTGCTGGTTCAGGACAAACGTGAAGCCGGCCCTACCGGACGAAACGTCCTCCATGACGGACGCGCATCTGGTGCATCGCCGCCATTGCGGCCCCGTCGCGCTTCGTCTGAGCTCGACCCGTTTGAACAGATCCACGTGTGCGCCCCTGGCCCTCCTGGCCACGAGGCTGCGCGCATCGTCCTCCACCCCCAGAAGCGTGTAGTCGGCAAAGAACAGCGCGGCGCGATCCGTCGTTTTTCGGAGCGCCGGCAAATGTTTGGCCAGCAACTTCTTCATCACGTTCAAAAATGCCATAGGCGGCGTCGTCCCCAGGAGCATGCCCTGCTCGAACTGCACCTGCGCGGCCTTGACCGCCGTGTCCATCTGCTTGCCCTGCGGCGGATTGGGGCCGTTCTTGAGCCACGAGGGCAGAAGCGTCTGGTAGGCATGCCGGATGTCCGATGCCACCACGTTGAGGAGATTCTCAAACTCCTCCACCTTGATGGGGCTCGACGCCGTCACTTGCTGCATTCTCTGGTAGGCCTGCTGCAGCTGGGGGTTCGCCGGCTTGCCGCTCCCCGTCTGATCCGCCACGGCCGACTGCCGCCTGTAGTATTCGATTGTCATGTTGCTCAGCGTTTCCAAGTGCACAATCCTCCGGCAGAGGCCAGACAGGAAGCCTCGGCTGCCAGAACACAGAATCATGTGTAGAGATATGTCATTTCTCTCGTGCAGGTATGGCATCAATTCTGAGAACCGCTGGGGCACCAGGCGCTGCGTAAAGTTGTCGTCATCCATCAGTTCCAAGAGGCAATCAATGAGCCAGGAGATGAGATCGAGCGACCACTTTGCGCAGCCAGCCAACGCCTCCACGACTTCTGCGGTTGCTCGTGTCAATGTCGAAATGTTCTCGTCGCGACCGGGCGGCAACGTACCATGCTCGTCAAGAGGGGTGAAGAATTCACGGACCGTCGGCGGAGTGTTACTCGACAACGAGATGAGAATCACCACGTTTCGAACGTTGAGATTCAGTGTCGCAAACTTGCTTTGGAACCTTCTTTTGCTCCATTCGCCCCTGAAGCCCAAGCTGTTCATGATGCTCAGGCAGGCCTGTAGGGTCCAGTTCCTCATTAGAACGTCGTGAGGCATTTCCTCGGAGAAATCAACTTGGATTTTGAGGATGCGAATGAGCTCATTGACCCAGTCCTGAATAAACTCTGCGACGCTCAGACACTACTCGGTTCGTTGGGGATGCGGATGACGACTTACTCTTCTTGGTCGTCAGCGAATGGACCACGGCGAGCATGTCATCGTAGTTGTTCTGGTGCCATATACTGGGAGCGGCCATTACTGCCAGGCCGGCAACGGTAGCTGCGTAATGGCCTGTCTTCTCGTTAGCCCTTGATCGTCTTTGAGCAGCCTCGCGCAACGGTACCTTCTCGCATCGAGTTGCCTATGTCACCCATGGGATATTGCAGCTTGCTCCATCGCATCTTTCCATCATCGCCCAGCTGGACCATGGAACAGTGCGTCGGTGAAAAGGCGACCTGCTGACCTGGTGAAGTGTCAGTACAAGGGCACGGCGCGCAGGCGTCGCACAACGTACATGGGCCGTCCTCTGGGAAATTCCAGCCGACTTGGCGCAAGCTCATGACTTTGGTCAGATCCTCGGTGGCATAAAGCTCTTCAAACGAAAACCGATCGCGATACTCCACCGTCCCGTCCGACATGGTGAGCTGCAGAACCTTGCCGAGTTGAATGGCCTGGAAGCCGACAACGACTTTGTTGATGAAGACGGACTCGAGCTTTCGCAACCCGGTCGCGTTCGGCAAGTCTGACGAGATGCTGTTTCTGCGGTTCCCGAGCTGTTCAAAGGCTGGATGCAAGCTCTGGCGTTCTTCAACGGCCTCCCACCGGTCCAGAACGCTTTGGGCCGTCTGGAAGGATCCTTCTGCGGCGGCTCGCGACCGGATGGCGACAATCATGGGTGGGGCGGTGCTACCGTGGCCCATGAGTGAGGGCAAAACGTGCAGCCGAGACAATTCCGCCGCGGATGCGTCGGGCGTCGCTTCGTTTGGTCCGCTTTGCAGCCAGCTGGTCGAGGCAAGGTGAGTCTCTACGAGGGCAGGGTTCAGCCGGGCATTTTGCGGCATCGGGTTCTTGTCCGACGAGCTGCCTGGGCCGGCCCATTGTATCTCAAGCTTCAAGTACTTCAGGCTGAGGGCGGAAGTGGCGACGGCGACGAGCAGGTGCTCTGGAGAACGTTGTCAGCCACGGAGCGAGTGGCGGAGAGCAAAGGGGGTTCGGACTCTTATCCGAGGCAAGCGCCGCATGGGTGACGAGCTCATCAGAGGACTTGACACTCTCGAGTTCCAAGAACGTCTCCTCCAACTTGTTGTCGTTTTGCACCCAGAGCATCTTGACCGTGCCACCAATGGAGACACAGAGCAAGGCACTCCTGGACGGATGAGGGTGGCATGGCCCCCCAGCGTGCACAAAGGAGGTTTCATACTGATATGAATTGCCATGCTTCTTGGCCGGTCCGTACATGACATTGTACGGTTTCTGGAGTCGTCAGAAGGCGGGCCATGTGCCGTCGCGGCAGTGACAAGTGCTTACCTGTGGGGAGACGACGGGCAGCCAGTGGCAGCCCACGACGGCGTGTCTGTCATCGACGGCATCGTTGTCGCATGTTCGCGTGATATATGGACGGTTGAGAGCGTTGGGAAAGGCGGCGATGGTGACCCTTCCAACAGCGTCGACGACGGCCAAGTCCGGGGTGTGGGCCGTGCTCCATTCCAGGTGCAGCAAGGGGATGGCCGGCGAGCCCTTGATGGTCTCGACAGTGGTGGGCTCGCTGAGACCCCACGCGCCGGTTTCGGGGTGGCAACGCAAGAAGCGAAGCTTGAGAGACTGTCCATCCGGGGTCAAGGAGGCGATTGTGCCCGACCTCGACCAGGCGACGGCCCTGGGGTAAACGGTTAGTCCAAGTCGTGCGAGGCTTCACTTGCGAGGGCCACTTGCTGGCAGCAGCCCCGGCTCCGCAGCTGGTCGAGCCGCCCATGAAGCTGTTTGCCCTGGGGCCTGAGAGGAAGCGACAAGGCGACATCATCACCGAACAGGTCGTCGACGTCCGGAAGGTCCACGGGCATGGAGTCGTCAAGCATCAGAGGCATTTTGTGAGCGGTCATGGAACTGGACACGGCAGGCCCCGGTGTGAATGGCCGTGGCTTGCCGAGCTGACGGAGGTCAGGCGAACGGGGACGATGATGGCATGGACAAGTTGCAGGGCAGCGCCGAGTCTACCGGGACCTGCGTCCCTCAACAAGCAGCAGCCGAGCTTTACTCGAGTTTGGCGGAGTCGAGAGTCGTGGACCAGAAATAGCTGCTAGCCAGCACTCTGTCGAGGCTTTGGCTCAAGAGTAGACGTAGACAGACAGGCCGCCGGCTAAGTCTCGGCGCAGGACTTGGTCCTCGCTACCCTGTACCTTCAACCTCCGTCCACCCGCCGCCTCGACTGATGACGGACGACGGCCAGCTGGCCACCAGCCGGGAGAACACGGGTCATACTGATTGGCGATGCATCAGGGGTCGAAGCTGAAGAGAGGAACCATCGGCGTATGTCAGATAGCTACGGATACCTGCCAGCAGTACAGAGTATGTACATACAGTACAACATGTAGGTACATATATGCCCGATCACGTGTATCGCTAATTCCAAGCTGCCTCGGCTCCGCCCCGTACTTCGATGCCTGTAGCAGCCTCACCCCGAACCGCGCGCTACCAAAGGCGACAAAGTTGGACCCCGAGGTACTATCCGGGCACGGAATGCTCGCATCTGAATAATCACTCGAAGCCAATCTCGTCTGGTCACTTCGGCGGCCGCTTGAAGAAGTGACGGGCATGTAAGCGTACGAGACGCCGGCGAGCCCATTGTTTGACGAAACATGAGGTGGCTTCTGGGCCCTGCGAGAACGTCACCACGCCTCCGGGGGAATGTCCTGCTACGACGGCACATCAGGGTTGGACGGCCGGCTTCGACGCAGTCACAGCTGGCAGGGCCCCGTCGCCAGCGAGCCGTCCATCTTGCGGTCGGCCTGGCGGTCGGCATGGCAGTGGGCGGCGTCGTTACCACATCTGCCCTCGGCCTCCCCCCCCCGGAGATGGCGACAGCAGGGGAAGAGCCGAGATGGAGGCGGGCTGCGCAACGCCGTGCACCCGCCAAGTCGTCGAGATATGCCGATAGAGAGACCATGCTCAAGGTACGTGCCCGGTGACTCGCGGACCCGCCCATGTGTGCTCAGTGCGTACACAGGCCGTCGACGAGATCCGCGACGTAGTTGGCGATGAGGCTGTTAGCGTCGACGAAGCAGACATTGAGGAGCACGGGCACTCGGACTGGTCCACGTCCAACACGGACGTGCGACCCGTCGCCATTGTGCGGCCGGCATCCACCGAGCATGTGTCGGCCATAGCCGCGATATGCACCAGGCACAAAGTCCCCATGGTTCCGTATGGGGCCGGCTCCAGTGTCGAGGGAAACTTTAGCTCCCCCTTCTCCGGCATCTGCATAGACCTGTCCGTCATGGACGAGATAGTCGCCTTCCACCCGGAAGACATGGACGTCGTGGTGCAGCCCGGCGTCAACTGGAGCAGACTCAACGACGACATCAAAGACTCGGGCCTGTTCCTGCCCCTCGACCCGAGCCCAACGGCCTTGATCGGAGGCATGGTCGCTACCAACTGCAGCGGCACGAATGCCACGAGATACGGCACCATGAAAGACTACGTCGTCAACCTCACCGTCGTTTTGGCCGACGGCTCCGTCATCAAGACGAGGAACCGGCCCCGTAAAACGTCGGCTGGATACAACCTCAACGGGCTCTTTGCTGGCGCCGAGGGGACTTTGGGCATCATCACAGAAATCACACTCAAGCTCGTGACGGTGCCGACAAAGGTCGGCGTGGCGACTACGACGTTTCCGACCATCAGAAAGGCAGCAGATGCCGCCTCGGCCATTGTTCGGAAGGGGGTCCCTGTGGCCGCCCTCGAGCTCATGGACGACGTGCAGATGGGAATCATCAACCGCAACGGGGGCGCTGGGGGCAGGATGTGGCAAGAGACCCCAACCTTGTTCATCAAGTAGGCCGCGATGATGCTCCCCAGAAGAATGAACAGCTGACGCCGTATGCTCAGATTTTCAGGCACCCAAAACGCCATCGTCGACAACATCCAGTCTACCCGGCAGGTGGCCGAGGCTCACGGCTGCGTATCCTTTGAGTCTGCCGACACCACCGAGCAGATGGACTCTCTCTGGTCAGCGAGGAAGCAGGCCTTGTGGGCGTCTCTCGCCGTGCGGCCCGAGGGCTCTCGAATCTGGTCGACTGACGTTGCCGTACCGCTGTCCCGGATGGGCGAACTAATCGGTTCGTTGTGCCCCTGATGATGCGCTGGGTGAGGCTGACTGCCCGGATTAGAGAGCTCCCAAGCAAGGGCGGCGAGACTGGGCTTGTTCACCAGCATCTTGGGCCACGTCGGCGACGGAAACTTTCACCAGATGTTCATGTACGACCCTCGCATCGCGGAACAACAAAAACACGTCGAGGACTGTGCCGCTGCCATGGTTGAAAAGGCACTTGAGATGGAGGGGACCGTCTCAGTGAGTCTGGCCCGTCGACACGACGCGGCGAGAGTCGCTACTAAGTCGAGAGCACCAAAAGGGCGAGCACGGCATCGGCATGGGGAAGAAGGTCAGTGTTTCTCGCTCGTGGCTCACGAGCGGGCGCTAACATGGATTCCGTAGCATTGTCTCGCACAGGAGTTGGACCCCTCGACGCTGGGGACGATGAAGGCCCTGAAAGATGCGCTTGATCCACAGTGAGGACCAGCCCTTGCGACCCTGCCTGTCGACTTACTTATCACGGGCAATTCAACGGAGCTGACTCGATCTAGCTGGCTCCTGAATCCGGGCAAGGTCTTTGACGAGTAGCAGGGTACGCGTGCATGGGGAGCGCCCGTGGGTAGATGGGCGTATCCCCGTGCTAGACGGCGTGTCCCAGCACGTCTCGGGATGTTGTGAGGCACTTTGGAGCAGCCGCCTGCTCTCTAGCATTGACTGAAGCCGAACACACAGGCCGCGTAGGGCTGTGAAACCGCTCGGGCGCGTGCGTCTATTGTCCGCCGGCCGGTGACAGCTCTCGAGAGGAGGAGGCGGTGGCTGAACGTCTTGTAACGGACGTGGAGAGTGGGCCCTTGTGCATGACTGCGCCCACGTGACTTTGGCCCAACCTCACCTCCAAGTCGTGTCCTCATAAACCTCACCGTCAACGACACCTTTTCCATCCCGGGCTTGAATCACGTTTCGTCGGCCCGAGAGAGTTGAAACAATGTTTGCTCACAGACCGAAAACAGCCATGGGATCGACTGTTTTGACAGTCGTCGGAACACCAGCGAGCAAACATACTCGGATCCATTCGCCGCGACTCGCTAGATGGGACGAAAGCTAATGTTTTAAACGGCCCTAACATCCGTCCTGCATTGCATGGCACCGTGGATCCAGGCCACGATCCGTGCTGATGCGGGACGCCTTGCATCGACCTGATTTTTGGTCACGATGGCCCTTGAATGACATGGAAGCCGAGACGACGTAACGAGACGAGGTCACCTACCTTTCCTCGACGATCACCGAAGACGCCACTGTCATCCAAGACACTGGTCCACAGTATAAGCTTAAGCAATGGCTTGGGCCCACAATCTTCTTCCCAAGCCACCTATGTTTACTCTATGTACACTCTGCAGTTCACAATTCGACCAAGAGACGCCGCCAGGAGTCGGGCGGCAAGCCTCGGTAGAGCTGAAGCGTGAGACTTGGGCACGGGCAGTCGCCACGTCAAACAGGCCCGCTGGACAAACAACAGCCCTCGTTGCGTCGAATGGGCTTGGAAATTGGCGAGCAAGGATGGTGCAGCGTCTGCTTGGTCGCAATAGCCTGGCTGTCGGTCCAAGTTGCAGCTACGGAGTAGACCGATTGGCCTGCAAGTGCAGGAGCGTATGTGCCCGCGTATGAAGAATGCCCGGCCAGGAGCTTTTTGGCTTCGAGGCACAAGCAGGAGCTTCAAAACTCTGCTTTGTGGGCCCGGAGGCGCCGGCTTGGTGTGAAGGCATGGGGTCGCTGGGGGTTTGCATTGTTGACGAACAATCCCTTTGTTCCAGAGGCTCGGTTTAGCTCTATATGCATTTAGCGGCCGAGCGTTTATACATACTCTGGGAGGGGGACAGTGCGCTCGGATGGCTTCTTGAGCACAATGGACGGCCATCTACGTATGTTTACTTGGTAGTCAAAGGGCCAATCCGAGAATCGGACAATGGGAACTGGCTCCTCAATTTTGCCTAGGCTTTTGCCCACGTCACATGGGGCAAGAGACTTGGCAGAGGCCATCGGATATCCGAGGCGCCCAGGCCCAGCGTCGCCGTCTCGACCAGTCCCGCACGCGAGCCGTGATGCGATGCCGGGGACGTCTTTGCGCCAGGAGACTGACGCTGTGTGCAGGAGGAGGGCGGGATGCATAGGGGCTTGCCAAGCTCTCGGCATGTACAGGTACCGGTGGTGATGCCAAGAGCGTCTCGACGGGTACGGAGATGGCGGCGCGCTCTGCCCGAGTCCCTCATCGCGTCTTGCTTCTTTTCTCGCCTCGATTCGGGCGACGGATGCGCCGCCCCCCTCCCCACCCGGGAAGCAACGTACAGGCTGTGGGTAGACAAGCCGAGACGAGAGAAATGGACGATGCCGTTTGACGCCTCCTCCGCCCCGGGGTCCATACACGTCATGGGCCCGCTGCCGCAGACGCATCGCCAAAGCATCTTCCCTCCTTGCCCCCCCCCTGCGAGTTGCTGGTAGGCGGCCAGAGAGGACCGAGGTCAGTTCAGCACCTGGTGGGCAAGGTACCGGCCGGGGTACTGCCAGTGCATGCATGTACATGCGTCCTCTCGCATGTACATACGTGTGCGGATACGAAGGAGGATGCCGAAGGTGCAAGAAAACGCCTGGGTTGCATTGGGTTGGGATTGGGTTTCTTCAACCGCCCGGGGAGAAGTGAAAAATCCAGTCAGAGAGCGAACGGGGGGGAAAGATGCACAAAAACCCTGAGCTGAAAAGGCGGCAAAAGAGGAGCCAATGGCGACGGGCGACTCACTGTTTCGATTCAGGCACCAGCAGCTCTCACACGAGGACCTGCAGCTTCTGCTACACCACTGTAGCACAGCAGCCGAGAGCCCAGCTCGCTTCCCCGCGCTCGCCCCAGGGTCGTTGGCGGCAGTCCGTCGTCGGCCGCTAGACAAAAGAAGCCTCCCTCCGTCCTCGCTCGCCCAGCGGGACCCCAGACGCCAGCGAACGACAGCAGCACCAGCAGCAGCAGCAGCAAACGCCACCACCACCACCACCACCACCAGTTCTGCACCCGCTGGCCCCGATCTCCAGCCAGCCAACGCCATGGCGGGCGGCGGCACCAAGGCCGCAAGGACCCGCACCGCCAGCGCCATGACGGCCAGGGAGAGCAGCATCAGCAGCGGCGGCGGCAGCATCAGCAGCAGCATCAGCGGTGGCGGCAGCAGCCACGGTCGCCGTCGCCGTCGCCGTCCTGGCCATCGTCGCCCCCTCCGCCGCCCGCCGCCAGGCAGCCGCGCCCGTCCCTCGCGGCGCCTGCGGGACCTGCTCGCCAGCAACGGCGAGGGCCGGGCCCAAGGCGGTGGCCTAGATGATGGCTCCAACAGCTCCAACAGCCGCCGCCCCTGCCACCAGGCTCGTCTCCGCCTGCTCCAACATTGCCTGCGGCCCGATCAGCGCTCCTCGACGTCACCCGATCGTCGGATCCGCAGCACCAAGAGCAACGCTCCCAACCCTGGGTCGGTCTGTCCTGATGGATACTCGACGCCGCCCGTGGTTGTGACGCGGGCTGCTTTCGAGGCCCTCCCTCCCACCGTTCAACGCAAGGTAGGCATGCCGCTCTTTCTTTCTCACCTTCCCCATCGGTATCCGGCTGTCTTTCCCATCCATCATCATCACCGCCATGGCTGCAAAAGGCAAGATGGCGCAGGGCGAGATAAATAAACAAAAGGGAGGTGGGTGAAATAAGAAAAAAAGGAATGTCCCATGACACGGCTGGATTCCGGGTCTGGCCCAAGCCAAGACACAAAGCGACACAAACCCACGAGCAACAGCAAGGCAGCAGGCATTGGCTGCCCTTCCGTCGAGGCCGAGAAGGCCCCAAAAAGAAAGCAGAGCGGGACTATCACGGGCGCCTTGGCGAGCACGGGGTGCAGCCGCGGTCGGATCACGCGCGCGTGCTGTGCTGGCTGCATCACTTGCTGGTGCTTACCGCAGCGGCTCGAGGCCCAACACGGTCGCCAGTGGATGATTCCAGCGAATCACGGAGCGAGTGCCGCCAGCTTAGGGTCAGCCAGTCCTGGGCCAGACAAATGTTGCCCCGTCATCGGTCGAGTCGTCGTTGGCAGCTCAATCTTTTGCCCTTTGCTCCGTCTCCCCTTTTCTCCTTTGATTGTTCGTCTCATGGCCTTGGTGACAATGCCGGATCCGAGCATGCTCTCCCTCTCCCTGCCGCCATGTGCGAGGCGTCGTTGGGACTGGCAGGGCAAAAAGGAAACAACACCGACGACGGGCTGGAGTGACGCCGAGTCCCTTTCTTCTCCACAATTGCTCGGTCCCACCTGTTTGATCTCCCGCTGTCACGACCGACGGCGATCTGTACATGCGATACAGCACAGTGCCCAGTGCAGTGCGTGCGAGGCTAGAGGCGCGTCTCACCAAGCAAGAAATGAAGCGCCGAGGCTTGCTTTTGGCTCTGCACCGTGGGTCCTCTAGCGAGCCCGTGATGGATGACGATGCGGTGCCAAAGACGGGCAGAAGCAGGCCGAAACATGCAGCAGACTCACGACGACGACTGTGCGCCCAGTGGGCCTCCTTTGTCCGTGCCGAGCCTGGTCTCAGCATTCCTCTGTGTGTGTGTTTGACGCGCGGGTCTCGGCGACGTGGCTCGTGGGTCGCCATGCTCCATGCGTCCATGCATCTCTCTCGCCTCTCTCCCCCTCTTGCCTGTTAGCGTTGAGACATGCCATTCCCCTTGGAGTCTACTCTGTACTGCTCATTACATCACACAACCCTGCATCGTTGCGCTGCCAGTGCATATGTCAAGGTACGTGTACATGGTGTACATGCAGTCTGCGCGGCACTGCATGCACGGCTTCACGTATCTGTACTCTGTACGGGCACTCTTCACTCGGTACTCTGTACTGTATGTACATCCGAATACCCAGAGAGGGAGCTCGGGCTCTCTCCCTTGAATGAGTCCTCTCCAAACAAGTTACATGACTCCATGTACATGCACCAGCCAGCATGTATGTACCTGGGGACTCGAAATTCTTGCCATATTTGCTTGTTGCTCCCCTCGTCGCTCATCTCTCTGCATACCTCTTCTCTCTCTCGCTCGCTGCTCTGTATCACAAATACACAATTCTCCCCTGCTCTTGCTTTCTTTTTAATCCATCCGTCGCTTCTGTGCTACATACAGCTGACCCTCGACTCCTTGCTCTGCTCGCCCCAGCACTTCTCCACGCTCGAGCGCCTGCGCATTGCTCGAAACCCCGTCAACCTCGACGCCAGCACCGCCTCCCATCGTCGCTCCGCGTCCTTGCCCCCGTTGGACAACGATATACGACGGCTCAGGCTCAGGCTCGGACAAAGCTTCGACCATCTTGCCGCCGCCGATAGCCGTCACGCCTCGTCTCCCCTCGTCGCCTCGTCCAGCGCCCGCCGCCATCAGAGCCACGAGCAGCTATCCCTTGGCCGGCGCCGCCAGAGCGTCATCCTCGATGCAACTGACGAGGCGTGTCTGAGGATCGGAAAACGCCATCTCGAGGTCCAAGCCCTGGCCCGCCAGCTAGAAGGCTCGACTTCTCCTCAGCCAGCGGCCATTATGCAGACGGCCGCAGCCAGCCAGCCGCGCGGGGCCACCCACCTCGACGACACGGCCGACTCTCTCTACGAATGCTTCCGATGGCTCGAAGAGGACGATACGCTGGACCTCCGGCTCTTCCTGGACGACTACCACTTTAATTTGCGAGAAGAAGTCCTCGTCCCCAACAAGTCCCAGGGCCAACGCCCCTCTTTCCGCCGCCACCTATCCATTTCCAAGCTGCCTTTTGGGGGGCGCGTTTCGGGCACCTTTAACCGCCCGGAAAACAAGGACGACGTGGCGCCGTTGCCCCCAAACAGCCCGGTGCTCGGATCCCCTGGCCACGCCCGTAGGCGGTCGCGCGCCCTGTCCCTGATATCTCCCAACAAGCAGTCCCTGCCGGATGTGACAGCGGTCATGGACCCCGCAGCCTCCCACTACCAGGACCCCGAGGCACGGATGAAGCTCAGGGTCTACCTGGCCTCGCCTCACAAGTTTGACGAGGCAATCGAGTTTGGGTTCCCCTCGATGGACGCGGTGCAGAACCAGGAGCACCTGAAGCACAGGAGGATGGGCTCTCAAGAATCCCCCAAACTGCAGACGTTTCTCGAAGACGATGCGTCATCCATGTACAGCGAGGCATCAGCCGCGGACCCCGAGTCGCCGAGGACGCCAGAGACGGCTGAGCATGCGCGCGGGAGCCACGACAAGGGCCCTGGGCTCAAGGGCGACTACGCGCAAGCCCCTGCATGCTCGCGCGAAATGACGTTGCGCATGACGCTGACGCGCCCCGACCTGCGCTCACACGAAGGCCAGGCGTTTAGCTGGCAAAAGGGCTCGGTGGACTGGCGATCGCACTCGCGGGACGAACCCGTCTCCCCGCTGCTGTTGGACCCCAAGGAGAGCATCGAGCGGCAGCTGGCGGCCATTGACCAGGAAGAGCTCTCTAATGAGAATGGCGTCGTCAAACGCTTCTGGAATCGGGTGCGGCGGACATGACGGGACAAGGCCCCCCTTTCCCCCCCCTGGGCGGCTGTTCACGTTGACACCACGCGACCCATGCGCGGGCGCAGCTACGAAGGCCTGGAATGACGCTTTCCCCTCTTTCCTTTACAAAGTTTAATCATACCCCCATCTTCATGCAAGTGCTTGTGATACCCTGGTGGGTCCCTAAAGGGGGCGGCGGGTCAAGGGCGCCCGAGGGGTTGGGCTTGTATGGAGCAAGAGTTTTGGGGCCTTGTCATGTCACTGGGAGGAGTCTCGAGGAGTTGTCTTTGCTTGGGGCTCTTGCATGTCTAATTCACGGTACCGCATCATGTCTATGTCGAGGGTTTATTTATCCTTTTGACGGGTGGGATTTTTGTGTTCCGGGGGCGAAGCGGGCGAGCAAGATTGCTAGTCCAATGGCGGGCGAATAGACGAGATTGCCAGCCATCCGGCGTGACTCTCGGACTTGGTTTGGGTGACGACGACGATGCGGATGAGGAGGAGGAGCAGGAAGATGTTGCTTGGCTGCCGTGTGGCGCGCCGTTTGACCCACGTGTTCTCGAAGATGGGCGCTTGACGGTTGCGCCCTCTGGCCACGATGGCCGCGACTGTCGGGCAGCGCTGACGTGCTCCTGCTTTCCTTTTTCCCACACGTCTGTCCTGCCCACGGTCGGCCGGCCCCGGTCGTCGCGTGCCTCTCTCAATGCCCGTCCCGCTCGTCCCGTCATGCGCTCAGCCAAAGGGGGTGCTTTGACGGCATAGGCTCGAATGAAAAGCAAGGAGGGGGGGGAGGCAAGATTGAGCTGACATCATTCCATGCGCAGGCGGGCGGCGGGGGGGACGTGAGCAGATTGGGACCGAACGACCTGAGTCGCCGCGGGTGCGATGAGATTTGCGCATGGTCTATTCAGGTGCTGTGCCTCTTGCGACGGTGAAGATACGAATGACTGATACGAATCAAGATACGAATATATCCGCATCCGTCCATCCATCCATCCATCCATCCATCCGTCGACGGTACATCGGTACACTGCATGGGTACGCAAACACCCACGTCCAAATGCCGAGGCGCCTCGCATGGCCGCCGCGCCTCGTCCTCACCTTACCCAGCCAGAAGAACCCCCATTTACATACATACTGTACGTGCGTGCCCCCCCCCGGGGCCCCTCTTTCGGCCCTGGGATTCCCCTCGCAGCCGCTGACGCGTCAGGGCGGGCGGGCGGGCAGCGCAGAGTGCTTGTCCTTGGTTGGCTTGGCTTGGCTCTCTCTGTCTGGCCAGGGCACAGCGCTGCGCCGTGGCCTGATTTCTGCCGAGACGCAAGCCTGGGCTCCCGAGCAGTCCTGATCGGTCGACTCGCGCTGCTACAATGCGACGAGGCCCTCTTCATCGCCTACGGCAAGCAGCTCACATGAGCAGCCATGCATGCCCACATCGTCATGCCATTACACAGCACGCAACCTCTATACCCATCAAATCATGCAATGCCGCCGTCCTCCCCCGTCGCGTCCGTATCCATGTTTTTACACCATCCCTCCCCTGGCCCGACTCTTGCCCTCGTCGCTCCGCAGCGGCCGCGAGAGCCTCTTCCTGTACTTGTCGCCATTCATCCCTTCGCCTCGCAAATCGTCCCAGTGAGCGGCCCTCCCCAGCACGCGTTATCCAAGACAAGGAACGGAGCAGCGCAGATTGAAAACAAAACACCCGCTCAAGGCCGCTGGTGCTGGCTCCCTTCCAAAAGCAAAACGTGCCGTCTGTCTGGACCCGCCTCTCCGTCACACCTCGTCGTCGCTGTCGTCCCCCAGGAGCTCGCCCTCGTCGTCCACCATGTCGTAGTCGCTGCGGCCCCGGGCGAAGCTGTCGCGCGTCGTGAATCTCCGGTTGCCGCCCGAGAGCCAGCCGCCGCCGCCGCCGCCGCCGTCGCCTCGCACGCGGTCGTACGTGCCCGCCACCGAGCGCCACACCCTCGACGCGATGAGCGGGAGCGCCACCACCACCGCCGCCACCGCCGACACGGCCACGACCGGGTACTTGATCCAGGGCCGGTCGCTGTCAAACGTCGACGAGTGTTCCCCCAGCCGAATCTGGCCCAGCTTGCCGTCCCAGTTGCGGTACACGTACCAGCCAACCGCCGCGGCTGCGGCAAACGGCATCACCACGGCCAGGAAGATGGCGAAGCCCGACGTCCGGTGCTTCTTCTCAAACTCCTCCTCGTGCCCCTCGCAGGCGTGCTCCGTCGACGTCTTGTCCAGCTCATTGCCCCCCTGGCAAGTCGACAGGGGCACCTTTCGGTACCCCGTCGGCTCGAACCATGACGTCGCGTTGGGGTTCTTGGCGCACCACTGCTTGCCCGACAGCGGGTCGAGGCCGGCAACCAGCGCGCATTGCCCGTGGTTGTCGAGCTCGTAGTTGAAGGCGCTGTCGTCTCGTTAGCTTTCCCGCCACCATCGGGGCACGCCTCAGCACTCACCACTCGTAGTCTCGCCGGCTGCACGCGCAGTTGGCGTGGTCGTAGAGCCGCTGCAGGCTCTGCTTGTTGTAGCACATGCGGTCCGTCTTCTTGCGCAGATACCTGGCCACGTGGCCAAAGAGGCAGTCGTCGTCCTGGAGCGGGTGCTTGGGTGACCAGAGGTAGTAGTCCGAGTCCGAGTCCGACCCCTTGTTCCACTCGCACGCCTTGTTCGTCAGCCCGGCAAAGTCGAGGTTGACGGAAAAGATCTTGTCCTCGCCCGACTTGCACCACAGCAGAAAATTCCGCGACGTGCCCGACTTGAGCGTCGTAATGTCGACAACCGTCACGTCGCTCTCCGAGAACTGGTGGTCCTTCCACGTCTTGCCCTCGTCGAGCGAGTACGAGACGGCCTTGGCCTTGACAGGGTTGGCTCGCGTGGCCCTCTGCACCAGCACAATGATGGATCCCTGGTCGCCGTACTGCCACGACCAGTTGCCCTTCTTGACGTTCCTCCACGTCAGGCCTCCGTCGGTCGACATGAAGGTGTCGGCGTCCTTCATGTCGCCCAGGCTGGGTCCCACGTTTCCGATGCCAAACAAGAGCCCAATGGCCGTGTCGGCCGCAAAGGTCCGCCGCCTGTCGTCCCGCTCGGTGAAGTGGTGCAGGTGGAGCGCGCACGAGCCGTCTCCCCTGGGGCTGCTGCACGCGTACGCCTTGCCGTCCACGTCCTTGGGCGGAGGGGCCAGGAAGCCCCATTCCGACCCGTCGTTGTGCGAGATCTTGGTCTGCAGATTCTTCTTCCGCTCGCCCTTGTCCGTGTTGGTCACCACGTTGATGAGCGTCACGCCCTCCAACCCAGCCACCTTTTCAAAGTCGACGTACGTCTCCTCGTTGCAGTTGACGTTTGTTGCGCTGACGACGTAGCTCGTGCCGTTTGAGTTGCTCTTGATGACTGACCCGAACTGCCGGTCGACTCCGCCCTCGGTCCTCACAAACAGGTTGATGGCGTGCGTCGAGCTGTCGAGCAGCGTGTACTGGTTTTCGTGACCTTCGCGGAAGTTGTGAGGGTAGTGCGCCCTGTCGAAATTCTTGCCGTCCAGGCTGGCCAGCGCAAGGAGGTTGTCGCTCTTGTCTTCCTTTGCCGCCAAGACGATGAACTCGCTCATCGTCGCAAAGTTGATGACGTCGCCCTGGTGCATGGTCTTGTCCTCGAAGAAGAAGTCGTTGCTCGACACCACCGTCATTGGCCCCGTCGTCTTCTCCTGCCTCCTGACGAGGCACACAATCTGCTTCAACTCGCGGAAGTTATACGCCGAGTTGCCCGTAAACTCACACTTTTCGGCGTAGCGCTGAATCGTCCTCCAGTTGTCGCCGCGGTCCGTCGACAGGGAGGCTTCCTTGTGGCACGACTTGCTGCTCCCGACCTCCTCGCACTTTTCGCCCAGCCAGATCAGCCAGTCCTTCTTGTCCGGGTGGAAGCTGAGATGAGCCTCGCCTGGCAAGGGCTTCGTGGGCGCCGCAAACTTGTGGAACGATCGGCCTCGGTCCATCGTGTAGAGAACCTTGTCGTCCTTGGTCGTGAAGAAGACGACGTCTTTAAAGTAGAGATGAGGATGGATTCCGTCGACGTTTTCCCCCTTGAGGATGCGCTCCCACTGTTTACCGTGGTCGTGGGAAATCCACAGTCGGTTTTCCACCTTCATGCGTCCGTTGGCCTCGTACTCGGCCGGCCGCACAATGACGGTTTCGTCCGTCGAGGCGCTCGCGTCGCCCCTCTCGAGGTAAACCTTCTCGAAATCCTTGAGATCTGAGTCGAAGACAAACTGCTTGCTGGTGACCTTGTCGTTGGACGGGGGGAGCGGGGCAGAGATGCCATCGGAACAATTCCTATCCACCTTGTCGTCCTTTTGCGCACCGTCGACTCGCTTACAGGTGTCACCAGGAATGATCCTCCACCCGCTTGAGCCCTCGAATGAGCCGTGGGGGTCCTCCTTGCAGGCGCCATCCGGCACCGGGACAGGGCCGGCTTTGGTACACTTGGTCTTGTCCTTGGGGTCCCTTTGGAAGTTGTAGTCGCACTCAAAGTCGGCGTCGGAGCATTCGCAGTCCTCCAGCTTGGGGATCGGGTCTTTGAATTCGCTCTTGACGAAGCATTCGGCCGACTTCTTGCGGCGCCGGTAAGTCTGCTTGTGGCCCATGATGCACGTCGGGTTCCCGTCCTTGTCCACGCGCGCATGCCAGTCCTCCATGTCGTCGTCTCCACACTTGCGATCGTTGAGGCCTTCGAAACTGATGGCCACCATGTGGTACGTTTTCGACTGCTCTCCCAAGAGAATGAACTTGAGGCTGGTGGAGTCTTGCGTCGTCGTCAAGAAGTCGGGCTTGATGCTCAGGTCATTGGGAAAGGGTGCCTTTTTCCAGTTCTGGCCGTGGTCCAGCGAGTAGGACAACTCCTTGACGTCCTCCTTCTTGGAGTCCTTGACGGCGACAAGAACGGATCCAGAATCGCCGAATTCATACTTGTGCGGGCCGTCGAGTGCCTTTGCCCAAGTCAAGCCGGCGTCGTCGGAGACGTACAGGTTGGCGTCGGTGAACTTTGAGAGCTGCTTGCCCACGTTTCCGTTGCCCATGACGAGTCCCGGTGCCGGACTCGAAAACACTCGACCAACATTGTCCAGCTCGGTAACAGAGTGAAGGTGAAGCCTCTCTTCACCAACCTTGATCTCTTGGAATGTCCTGCCGTCGTCAAAAGTGATTTTGGTCACAATGACCTTGTCGGCGCCCTTTTTGCTGACCTCGGCGCCGTTTTCGACGGTATTGATGAGAAAGATGCCTTGGATGCCGGAGATCTTTTCAAAGTCGACATGGCCCTTGATGTTGCGGTTGGTGTAGGGGATATTCTCGGTAAAGTAGGTGCCGTTGGAGTTGCTTGTGAAGAGGACGCCCATTGGGTTCGAGGGCCGAGACGTCATGACGTCGATCTGGATGCTGTAATTGGTGCTCTCGAGAACCGTGTAGGCCTCTTGGTTGATCTGGTGGGAGTGGTCGTGGCTGTCGTCGCTGGGGAACATGGCGCGGTGCCACTTGATTGTATCGTCGGTGACGTACAGAGCCATCTCGTCGCTGCGTAGCGAGGCCGTGGCAACGACGAGGTACTTCTTGACAATGGCCAAGCTCATGACGCCCGACACACCCTTGGCCCCGTCGACGTTGGGCTCAAACTCCTGAATGTCCTTGCCGGACACGGCGTAAAAGGCGTCGGAGACGAGCAGGCGCTGGTCCTGGCGGAAGAAGGAGAAGGGGTCTTTGACGACACACAGGGTCCTCGTTTTGTCGAGCTCGGCGTCGCCGGTAGTAAACTCCTTGGACGACCTCGCCCACCAGCAGCCGACGGTGAAGGAACGGAGCAGCTTGACGGATTTGAAGCCGTCGAGGGTGTAGAGGGCCTGCTCGTCGCAGAAGATGCCCTCGCAGTCCATGCCGTTGAATATGATTCGGTTCGGGTCGTCGGCGTGGAAGATGAGGATCTCGGGCTGGAACTTGCTGGGGAGCGACTTTGTGTGAAACTTTGTCCAGCTGTCGCCTCGATCGTCAGTCTTGTAGTGGGTGCCGCTCGGAGTCATGACGAAGGCGGCCTTTGCATCGGCAGAGTGCATGACGAGGAAGAAGGACTGGCCCTCGGGGATGGAGTCGACGCGGGACCAGCTGACGCCGGCGTCGCGGGAGCGGTAGACATTGCGCTCCTCGATGTCGTGGAAGATGACGACGTCGCTGTCCTCGAAGTAGTTGAGAAAGAGCGGCGGGTGGTTGAACTTGTTGACGGACATGTCGGGCGCATCCTTTGCAAGCGCCAGCGTCCACAGGAGGGACACGAGCAGCAGGATGCGCCATGCTGCCACCACTGCAGGCCTCATGGTTGGCGAGGTGCGATCTGGAGCGCGATCATGGAAGAAGCGCAAGAGGCGGAGGGGGAGGGGCAAGAAGGCACAGTCGCCAGGCTCGGCGGAAGATGGAGGGAGAGATGGCGGGCCAGCCCGGGATGGTCGGTGATGAGGATTTCGGAGGATAGAAGAAGAGGTCGACGTGGACGTCGGAGGCGAGACGTAGGAGGATTTGGGATGCCGCGAGCTAGGGCGGGACCAAGGGGCCAAGTCTGTCGCTAACTGCCGAGCTGGGGGGCCCGGGTGGAGACCAAGTAGGCTGATACCGGGAGGACAAGTACAACGACAGCTGGCCGGGGGAGCTGCGAATACAGTGCTACAGTGCATGAGTCGGCGCCCAAGTTACGTCAGCTACAGGCGTGGGGCGGGGCGGCGCTGCTCGGTTGTTTGCAGCTGGGTGAGACTTGCAGCTGGTGGGGTCACGGTCACCGTCCAGACTGAGGCATGTACTGTACTGTACTGTACATGTATGTACAGAAATAGGTGGCGGGCGGCGAGTATTAGCATCATGTTTCTTTAGAGCAAGCCGAGAGTTTGAAATCGCAATGTCACTTCTTCCGTTGGCGAGGGGCGGCAACCAACTTGTCTGATGCAGCGACACCTACGAATACTCTCCCTTGAGCGATCCACTGCCTCTCGTAAGGCTCCAACGAAGTTTGTTCACCCGTCGATTCGGAATTGTATGTACGTTTGTAGGCAAGTCGCAACTGTGATGTATGGACCAAACACTGGTCTGGCCCGGCAATATGGACGGTTGGGCCGCCCTCTTTGGGAGAATCGCAGGCCAGAGTCAGCCCGGTCGAGTTGAAACAGGGTCCCGTCGAGTCTGTGACACCAACCGGGTTTCCAAACCTGTCGGCACATGAGAGCGAAGAAGAAAGGCAAATTGGATTTAGGTTCATGTGAACGAATACCTCATAGTCCGACGGACAGTCCGACGGAGCCTCACCAGTACATAGGTGCGGAAGGCGGAATTGCTGCCGACCGCCTAACAGTACGTGCGAAATGCTGACATGGAAATATAGACGAGCATGCATCGTCAGAAGGAGAGAGACGAAACGCGTGTCGACTTGTAGGCGGGCAAGAGGCCCCGCATTCAAGGCCTGGGGGCGGCTCGGCCTGCATGTGCTGGTAGGTACATATGTACTCTGTAGTCAAGCTACAGTACTCTGTACAGATGTACGTATGTACGACCTTGGCAATGCATATGCGCCTATTCCCGCTGGCACGCAAGCTTGGCACGAATTCTCTGCTTCCGAAAAAGAGACAAAAAGAGACCAGGGCGTGTCTCACAAGACCCAGATGCCTTGGCTGCCTGAGTAATGACTAGCTGCGGGCGTGTGCATGGGTTGGAAAAGGGGTCCTGACCTGTCACGTGCGTTGACACTGTGCGTTGGCGCCACGAGTCGGCGAGCGGGCCAGTGCGGCTCGGCCAGTGCGGCTTCGGGGCCACGTTGAGACTCGAAGAGGACTGCCTGTACAAAGTACTCTGTACATACATACATGCTCCGTACATACATTCACACATATGTATGTGCATACATGCCTGCGGTGGCGGCATGATTGCACAGCCCAGACGAAGCCTTCCATTGAGCTTCCATCCATCCATCCCTGTGCCTACT
>JAPEBW010001606.1:0-21503 GCA_027405785.1 Ophiocordyceps robertsii | reverse complement strand
CACGGTCCGGCTCCGAGACACTTCGGCGCACAATGTGGAGCGAAATGGCGGCTGGGCGATTTGGGCTTCTCCGCTGCATCTCGCAAGCAGTCGCGGCAGGGAACCGCCTTCATCTCCAGAGGAGCCTCTCTGCTTCTCCGGTTTCGAGGCTTGAGACGGTCATCATCATCTTGCATTGTTTACTTGCCCGGGGCTTGCATACAGGCCCCCCGGTGCGTCTTGTACACGGCAGCGGCAGTGAGTGAAACACGACGTGATGACAGGGGGGGAGGGACCATCGGAAAAGAAGGAAACCAAGAGAGCAGCAATAAATAATCCCACACAGCATGCAATCGATCGGCAAATCCCCTCCCAGACCCAGGCCAGGCCGCCCCCGTCCCGCCGAATCCATCCCTCGCTCAATGCTGCAGCAGCGCCCGCCGCCCCCCCCTTCAGCCCTCTCACACCTGCTCTGGTTTTTGCGCGTAGACGACGTATCTGTACGGTTCCGCCGCGTCAGCTACAGTGCCCTCTTTGTCAATGCGCGCCAAGGCCAAAGCGAGAGAGCCAAGGATGAAGAAGAGCTGGAACTCACATGGGCCAATATGCGTGAATGGACCGGTCCTTCATCTGTTTCCGCACATCAACCAGGAATACCTCGACCTCTTCGGACTTCCACCCTAGAGCGCGCGTGAACAGGGCCATGCTGAGACCCGAGGCGCCGTTGCCCAGGTTCTCGTACGTCCACATCCCTGTAGGCAGGCGGCCCGGTTAAAGACGAGGTTCGAGCAATACAGCAGGTCCAGCCACGTACCAATCTCCTTGAACTTGCGGTCCTTGGGCCAAGAGTTGGTCGGCCACTTGTACAGGCTCTGTGTCACGTTTGTAAAGCCCACGTCGAGGAGCTGCTGCTTGTAAAAGGTCATGCTGTCAAGCGGCCGGTTCAGCTTGGCCGCCGCCTCAACCATGTATTCTCCCCATTTTGTGACGGCGCAGTCCTTTGGTATCGTCCCGTCGTCGCTCTTGAGCTGGAGGTGAACGTCGAGCAGCTCGATCCAGCCGCCAGGGTTGAGGTGGCTGACACGCACGCACTCAAGGTTAGCCACTGCTCCCGGCGAGAGTCGTCCCGAAAAGGGGGGGGGGCCGATTACTCGTAGCTTTGCTGCAGGAACTTGGGCCAGTCCGAGATCGAGGCCGTCAACATGCGAGAGTATATGAAATCGAACTTGTAGGAAAAGGTCCACTCGTCTTCGAGGTCGTCAATGTAAAAGGACACGTTCGGCGGGACACTGCAGGCAGCACGTTAGACATTGCTCCATTACCGATTCGACGGCCATCATGACGTACAACGAAGGCTGGATCGGGCTGAGATCGACGCCAGTCACCTGGAGAGATGTTGAGCCTCAGGCATTGGAGCAAGCGTTGCGTCTTCTCACGTACATCGGACCCGGGATTCTCGTCGGCTGTCGACTTCCGTCAGCTTTCCGGGACCCGCAGCATCGTCGCCGGCTTGGCCTCGTACCGAAATCCATTGCCCAAATGCCCGTGCCGGTCCCGGCGTCGAGAACGCGGTTCAGCGGCTTCTCCTTTCCCGCGGGGGACACAAACAGTTTGCCGGCCAACGTCAAGGTACAGAGATGGTGCTGCAGGTCTGTTCAACCAAGTTAGCCTCGGTGCCGGCGGCTGGCGCTCGAGCGTCATGGTGGGCCTCCCTACCGAGACGCTCGTTCTCGACCTGCCCAGCCGGTTAGCCCGAGTCGCGTCGTTGGATGCAGGCCAAGGATTTGTGTGTCCTACCTCGTCGTTTGGCAGGACATATCCTCCAAGGCGCCCGCTGTCAGCGTCACCAGGCCCAACATGTTGGAGGAAGGGTGAGCGTACTGCCGGCTCGGTACGCGTGATAGGTTCTCCCGTTCTCTTCGCGATATCTCATGATACTCGAGGCCAGAGACGTTGACGAGCTTGCGATGGACTGCCCTCGCCCTGGTCAGCCGCGCGCGCATGCAAGCCTGCAGGGCCCCGGTTGCCAGATGGCGGAACGACCTACCGCGCCCAGGCCGTCGTCGGAATCGTCATCGCCTTCCTGCGCAGCCAGAGGAAACCACCGTTAGCGTTGGCAAGCCCCATATACCGTCCGTCGTCGGTTGCGCGGGCCAGTGGCCGGAGAGGGGGGGCGTGGGATGCCATGGAACCAACCTCGGAAGCCAGCAGCGGCTCCATTGGAGGCAGCGATGAGTCTACCATGCTGAGGACGCTCGCATGCTCTGGCGGGAAGAGAAGGGGCCCGTCGCACTCGGCTTCGGTCCGGAATGCCGCGCAGCGATGAGGCAATCAAGTGGCAATGATTCGTTCGAGAGGAAGAAGCCACGTGTGTTGGAGTCGAGGAGAAGCAATTGTCGGAGACGACGTGTATCTGTATGTAATGCTGTAAGTATGCAAGTAGTATCCGTATGTGTATGTATGTATGCAGATTTGGCGAGAGACACGACGATGATGGTTGGACAGATCTCGCGTGACACGAACCCATGCATGTATTTCCATCCGTCCATGCAACAGTCGGTCCAACATTGAGAGCCATATCACCTGTCACTTTCCTGGCCCGGGCTGGCGTCTCACCCGACATGGGTCGCCGTCGATTGGCTCGGGCCATTGATTCAGTGCGCCGTCGCGGCCAAGGTTCGCCCCGAGGTTCGTTTCTGTTAGGGCCAACTCTCTCAGTCTGCAACGCCTTGGCCCTGCTTCATCATCAGCCGTCCCGTCCAACCCTTCTCCTTCCTTGCTTTCTCCAGAGCCAGCACATCGCACTACTGTCGTAACCGTTAGTGCGCCCATCTCCGCCAAGCTGCATTCCATCCCCATGCTCTCACCGGCCGCGCTGGTGTCACCACGCTGTACCACATCACACCACCCCTGCACCCCAACTTGTCAACCTTGTCTTGGCCCGGCTCCGGTTCTTTTTTCTTTTTTCCCCTCCTCCTGGTTCTTCCTCGTCGCGGCAGGCAGATTTCCGGGTCCGGATAATTAGAACATCTTGGCCCATCGACTAGTCGTAGAGTTCATTGCCTCATGGCTAGCCTGTGCTCCATCTCGCCGTCCCTTTGTCTCATGCGAACTGCAATGCCTGACCTTTTCATTCATAACCCGCCGTGACCCCGCGCGCTTCCTCTCGGTCCTCAAACCTCACCGAATACTGTCCCCTGAGTCTGACCAGTCTTTTGCCGAACCCACCACAACATGGCTCACGACCTGCTCCCTGTCTCGCTGGTCGGATGCGTCCTCGTCCTCGTCGTCGCGTGGAGAGCCTTGTCCACCTTGCGGCAGTATTGGCGCCTGCGCCACATCCCTGGCCCGCCAAGTGCTGGCTTTTCCAAGTGGTGGCTCATCCGCGCCGTGGGAGGTGGCAGAACCCATCTCGACTTGTACGAAGCGTGCCAGAAACACGGTGCGTTGTCTCCTTTCACCCTCACATGACTATCCACGTACACATTATGCACCTTGTCGGGCACTACCCGCGCGGCCAAGTCAAAGGGGTCTCCAAGAGCAACCGCCGGAAACTTCGAGTGCGATTCCGCAGCGGGCCGTAATACGACTTGACGATTTAGAGGCAGCCACGTCCATCGAGAACCCGCCTCCTCGTAAAAATGGACACAACGGCTGGAATTCGCTCACACAACTAACCGCTGGTCGCGCCCTTTCAGGCTCCGTGGCCCGTGTTGGGCCCAACGATCTCGTCACCAGCGACCCCGAGCTCATGAAGCGAATGCTGAACGTGCGAACTCCGTACAAGCGGTCCGTCTGGTACAACGGCATGAGACTCGACCCGGGCAAGGACAATGTCCTATCGCAGCGGGACGACGAGCTGCATGCCAGGTTGCGCACAAAAATGGCCGCCGGGGTACGCATGCCCAGCAACTCTTCGAGGTGACATTGTCCAACGCGCTCTGACCTTGACGGCCAGTACTCGGGCAAGGAGGTTGACGACCTCGAGGCCAAGATCAATCAGAACGTCCTGGCCCTCATCAACCTTCTCGACACCAAGTACGTGTCCGCGAACCGGCCCTTCGACTTTGGCCGCAAGGCGCAGTACTTTACCCTCGATGTCATCTCGGACCTCGCCTTCGGGAAGCCCTTTGGTGACATTGCCACCGACTCAGATGTGCACGAGTACATTTCAACCATGGAGGCCAACATGCCCAACATCATCCTCACCAGCTCGCTGCCTTGGCTGTTGGGCCTGCTGGGCTCGCCGCTGTTTCGGTGGATGCTACCCTCGGAAAATGACATGATCGGAGTCGGTCGCACCATGGCGTAGGTCCAACGCACACCCTCCGGCAGCTTAGTCGGCGAATGAGGCTGACAATGAGTGGCCAGCATCGCCAAGCAGGTCGCAGCCGAGAGGTTTGGTCCCGACAGGAAGATACAGCGAGACATGCTGGGCTCGTTTGTGGCCCGCGGGCTCACTCAGTCCGAAGCTGAGTCGGAAATCCTTATGCAAATGTAAGTCACCCGCCCTAGAACGGCCGCCGCGGAAACGACGGCTCATGATTGGACCAGTCTGGCCGGCTCCGATACGACGGCGACGGCGATTCGGGCCACCATGTTACACATTATTAGCAACGCCCGTGTGGCGAACAAGTTGCGCGCCGAGATCAACGAGGCCAATCCCACGAGGCCCATCATTACCGATGCCGAGGCCCGAGGCATGCCGTATCTCCAAGCCGTCATCAGGGAGGGCCTCCGCATGTTTCCGCCCGTGGCAGGGCTCATGGCCAAGGAGGTTCCTGCAGGCGGAGACAGCTACAAGGGCATGTTCTTTCCAGAGGGCACACGCATCGGATACTGTGCCTGGGGCGTTGCCCGCTGGCCCGAGATCTGGGGCGACGACGCGCACGAGTTTCGTCCCGAGCGATGGATCGAGGCGTCGCCCGAGAAGCTCAGGGAAATGGATGGCACCGTCGAACTGGTCTTTGGGTACGGAAGGTGGCATTGTCTGGGCCGCAACGTGGCGCTCATGGAGCTGAACAAGGTGTTTGTCGAGGTAAGGTTGGCTTCTTTGGCCGAGCAGGAGCAAAGTTCTGACCGTCTTGGCAGCTCGTGAGGCGATTCGACCTCTGCCTCGTGGATCCCACCAGGCCGTGGCACTCGAGCAACTATGGCATTTTCTTGCAGTCGGAGTACTGGATCAAGGGGTACCGACGGGAAGAGGAAGCCATGTGAGCGGCAGGCGGTGTCAGGCGTCGCCGTTAACGGAGACGTGTTCTCTGAGGGGGCAGAAGAGCAGTCGAGCGTCCCCGAGGCATGGCATTTCCGCCAATTATGCAGTAGACGCGATGCGCAAAGTCTGTTGGCGCGACTTGGTCAGACTGCCCCGTTTTTTTTATGTCGTCTCAAGCAAATCATCATTCGATACCCGAGTGGCCGCCGTGTGTCTGTGGCATGTCGAGGAGGGGGGCCGTTAGACGACAGTTGGTGAGGAGTGGAGGAATAGGAAGCAGACGAAGAGAATTTTTGCGTGACACGCCTACCCGGGGTAGTACAAGCCGCTACCCGGCGTCACATTGATCGCATGCACTCGATCGAGGCCAAGCTAAAGTACCGTCTGCCAGCCTGCCGTTCTTTCCCAACCCGCATGTGCACCGCGTCAGGGCACGTCACGCGATGGCCTCAGGTTCGGGAAAGGTACGTATCGCTGCGGAGAGAACAGATGACTCGGTTCAGCTTGCTCGCCCCCACCACAAAGGAGGAGAACGAGTCTTGAGCCAGGTCCAGGTGAGGCCGAAATCATGCGATGCCCACTGGTTGAGTGGCTATGTCGTCTTCGAAACGCCGACACAATGACTCGGTCGCTCGAATGTGCCGGGCTGTGCCGCGGTCCCCGGAGACGCTTGCACAGATAAGTCATTAAGCTTGAATATAAAGGTAATGGCGTTCAGGGGTCGCGTCATCGTCGAGAGCGGGCCGCCTAATCCTTTCCCAGCTCTTCCGTCGGGCAAGTGACGGGCGACACGTTCCACAACTGTCACGGCCTTGCAGGTCGACAAGTAGAGATACCTGGCTGCGTGACTTGAGCCAGAATCTTCAGCGGGCTCCTGCCTAGAACACCCCTAGAGGTGGTATCTTAGGTAAGCTGCCCTATGAATAACTTCCAGGTTCCCCAGGAAATGGTCCAACCCTGCAGCTGCACCACGCAACCCCGTCTCGAACCGCCTCACCACCGTGCGTGCCATCCATCTCACCCTTCGCCCACCCGCGGCTCATGCGACCAGCAGAGCTATAAGACCAGCCCCTGCGCCGGCGGATGAGCGGGTAGCCCTTGGCTGGCCCCGGAGATGAAGACGCCACTGCCTCTTCATCCTCGCCACCCGCCTCCAGCATCGCCATCGTCACATCCACCTGCACAACCCCGAACCTGGCCCATATGGGCGGCAAGATCACGCGAGCCTGCGATGCCTGTCGGGTCCGCAAGGTGAGATGCAGCGGCAGCCAGCCGTGCGCGCAGTGCGCACATCTCAACCTCGGCTGCGTCTTTGCCCCCGCTCCGGCAAAGAGGAAGCCCGCCGTCCGAGGCCGCCTCGTCGCTCAGCTGCGCAACAAGGGACCTGCCAAGTCCCAGATTGCCCTCGCCCCGGACCCGTCATCCCCTGCCGCTGCCGTCACGTCCATCGCCGGAATCGTCGATGCCACCCAGCCGGCCAGCCCCCAGCTCGAGCCCCGCCCGCCCATCGGCTGCAGTGGCTACTCCAGAGAGTTCTTCTTGGCCCTGCTCCCGGAGTTTGAGCAGCTCGTCTATCCCGTAAACCCCGTACTGACACCCGATGAGATCCGCGCCGCCATCGCAACCATGGACTCAGACTTTGAGGACGCCGCCTTGGTGCACGCCTTTGGCGCCGTCACTATCAACTTGACGCAGACGTCGTGGACCCTGCACGGCGACGTCGCCGCCCAGATGACGTCGCTCGTTCACTATAGCCTGTGGGCCCATCGCAAGGCAGAGCTAGGTCGAGAGACGGACGCCAACGGCTTGCAAGCCGAGCTGCCCATCACTGTCAAGCGCATCATGACATGCATCTTCAACGAAATCTCTCTCATGGCCTTTAAACGCTTCGACCGCAGCTTTGCCGCTCTGCGCGAGGCAATCTCTATGATCCAGATGCTCAACGTCCACCAATACGCAGACGGTGAAAGCCTGCTGGGTCCCGAGGAGGTTTCCCGAAGACAGCGCATGTACTGGGAGGCCTACATACATGAGCGCTTCCTCTGCATCGTGTCGGGCTATCCCTGCATCATGGCTCCTCTTCGGACCGGCCTGCCCGTCACAGACACTGGCGTTCCCCCGTCGGTGACTCTCGGATTCAACCGCCTTATCCATCTATTTGGCATCATGGACGGGCCTTTGCTCGCCCACTGGACCGCCCAACACGACCCCGCCGAGCTTGCCGCCGCCATGACAGCCCGCTGGATCGAAGGCAAGCAGGTCGAGCTCGATCAAGACGAGGCCCACGCCGCCGAGGCTGCCGGGGAAATGACGTCGGGCGGCCAGGGCGCGCTCAGCGAGCTTCAGCATGTCGATCTCTTCGTCACACGCCTCTGGCTCCGCACGCTCGTTTGGCAGCTCGCTCTCTCGCACGGGCTCCTCCGCACTGCCCCTCCTCGAGAATCCCACGAGGGCCTTTCCCTGCACTTTCCTGCCCAGCGCCTCTCCGCCCAGCTGCGCAGTCTCGTCAGTCGCCTTGAGAGCATATCGAGTGTCGTGACGCACGGCAGCGGCTTACTTCAGAAGCTCTTCGAGATAACCAGCACCATCGCCGACGTGCTGGCTTTGCCTCGCGCGAACCAGGCGCCCGACGAGGCACGCGCGCGTATTGAGGATTTCTTCTTCCTCGTTCGTTTCTTGTTCAGCTTTGAGAGGACGCAGAAGCACCAACGTGATTACCTGCGCGAGAAGCTGGAAGCGCTTCAGCAGGTCTACGGGACCATTGACTTCGGGGAGCTCGCCAGTGCAAGTCCGGGGACATGACGGACGACGGCGACTGGTAAAACGGCGTCGAAGCATCTTTGCCTTGGACGCCGATTTGAACCAGCCCAGCGCATTGGGTGAAGCCTACGTGTCGGTGAGCGGATTGCAGAATGGCTGGTGGCCGGGAATCTCCACTGGTCGCCCATGTTTGTGCAGAGCACACGACGTTGTCAACCCGTGACAGAGTGCTGCGTCTGGAGAAGACGAATGGGTAGATATAAACCCCTATGGTGTACGGAGTAATTGATGTTGTATCCAGCAATGGAAACGGTACAGCTATGCAGCAACGACGCAGTCCTCGGGCCTTGGTGTGCCTGCTCCTCTATGCACGCACCATGTGCATGAAGATGACGGATTTGAAAGCACAAGTCGTCAAACTCCAAACTTTCACGTCAGATGTCATCCGCCTTGATCTTCTTCAGAAGCATCGTCATCCGCCTTGATCTTCTTCAGAAGCATCGTCATCCGCCTTGATCTTCTTCAGAAGCATCGTCATCCGCCTTGATCTTCTTCAGAAGCATCGTCATGGCCGCCAGGATGACGGGCAGGACGCTGACGATCTCGCCGAGGCCGGCGTAGGCCGGGGGCAGCCTCACGTTGACCAAGGCGCCCGAGGCGAAGAGGACGGCCAGCAGGTTGTACGTGGCGCACCAGACGAAGTTGAAGACGATGCGGCGGAAGCTGACGGCACTGATGCGCAGCAGAAATGGGATCCCGTCGAGGCCATTCAGAAGAACCACGTCAGCGGCGCCCCGTGTAACGTCGCTGGCCGATTGGACGCTGGCGAGCTGGACGCCCACGTTGGCCTGCGTCACTGCAACGGCGTCATTGGTCCCGTCGCCCACAAACATGACGGTTCTGCCCCGATCCATGAGTCTCGCCACGTAGTCGCGCTTCTGGGCAGGCGTGCGGTGCGATGCGACGTGGGATATGCCGACCTGCGCCGCCACGGCCTCGACTGCCCGTCTCTGGTCCCCCGAGACGAGATGGACGTCGATGTTGCGGCGCCTGAGCTGGGCAACGACCCCGGCCGCCTCGACACGGAGCCGAGTGCGCATGCCAAACACGGCAATGGGCTCGGCATCTCGGACCACGACGAGAAGTGTCATGCCGCGCCCCCGCAGTCGTGCGACGGCTGGATGGCCCGACGTTCGAGTCCACTCGGGGTTTCCGGCGCGGATCCTGGAGCCTTCCAAAACGGCTTCGACACCCGCCCCTGGAACGACGTGAATGTCGGCGAGCTCTGCCTGGGGAACAAGGCGCTGCTCGAGGTGCTTGGCGATGGCGAGCGACACGGGGTGCCGGTTGCCCGCGACGAGTGCCTTTGAGATGGCAACGGCCTCATCTAGGTCAGAAAGGTCGAATTGCTCGTCCATGACTTCGAGAGCCGCCTCGGTAATGGTTCCCGTCTTGTCAAACACCACGTCCGTCACCTTGCGGGCCCCCTCGGTGCATTGGGCTGACTTGATGATGACGCCGTTGCGAGCTGCAATGCCGCCGGCAACGACCAGCACCATGGGGACGGCGAGGCCGAGCGCGCAGGGGCAAGAAACGGCAAGAGTGGCGACAGCATAGGTCATGGCGGTGGATATGGCCTTGCCGGCCCCATCGCCACGCACCTCGAGGCCGACGATGATCCAGACAACGACGACGACCAGTGCGACCAAGGTGACAAAGGGCACGAACCAACCGGCGACACGGTCGGCAATGTCCTGAAGCCGGGGCTTGGACTTGGAGGCCTCCTCGACCAACTGGGCAATATCGGTGACGGTGTTTCTGCCGGGCAGTCGCGTAAGCATCGCCGTCAATATGCCCGACCCGTTGATGGTGCCTGCGATGACGCTGTCGCCCTCCTTTTTGAAGACGGGCATGCTCTCGCCCGTCATCATGGATTCGTCCACTTCGCTCGACCCGCTCAGGATGGTCGCGTCGGTGGTAACGATGGTGTGGGAACCAATCTTGAGCGTGTCTCCGTATTGCAACAGTCGCGAGTCGATCTCCAACTCCTTGCCGTCCTCAACGATGACCGCCGTGGTCGACTGCAGGGACCGGAGCGAAACGGCGGCAACGGCCCTGATGCGCGCATAGGCTGCGACGAGACGACCAAGGAGGACGAGAGTGATGAGCAGAGTGCTCGTCTCGAAATGGGACCCGTTATCGAGGGGTTTGCCAGCCATGAAGAATCCAAAGTCGACGACGGAGTAGACGTACGCGGCCGTGATGCTGATGACCACTAGCATGTCCATCTCCAGCGTGCAGCCGTGCACAAGAGCTGAAATAGCTGGCACGTAAAAGTCGGGCACTGCGATGAGCTGCACAAGAGTGGCGAGGACAATGGCGACGTAAGCCTTGGTCTTTTTCTCGACGAGATGCTCGGACCAGGCCATGACGGCCACGGGGAGTGTGAGGCAAATGGCGGCGGCTGTCTTGATGAGCTGACCAAAGAGCCTCTTCCTGCCTCTGGACAGGCTGGCATCGTTGGATGGGGGTGCCAGTCCTCCGGACAGGGTCTCGATGCTCTGCATCAAGACCCTGGCCCCAACGGCGGTCGGGTCGTAGGACACGCGGACGACATGCTTGTCGAGGATGGCGGCCTGTGTCACTCCCGGTATCGCGGCCTCGGCAAGCGTCTTGGCCGAAGGGCCGCTGGCCAGCACGTCGATGGTCTGGTCGTCGCTCGAGAGCCTGGTGCAGCGGAAGCCCGTCGCATTTTCAGCCGCGCGTATGACTTGGTCGGAAGAGACTGACAAGTCATGGCAGAACTCGGCACACGCCATGACGAAGTTGACTCGGGCTGAAGAGACGCCGCGGATGGCCTTCAGACTGCGCTCCAACTTGTTGCCGCACCCAGAGCACGTCATGCCGTCGACGGCAAGAGAGACGCGCTCAAGCCCGAGAGCCTTTTCCGGGTCGTCGCTGCCCACTCCAACGAAGGCAACACTCTTCTCGGGCGAGTGCCCCTGGCCCGCGCCGTGGCCGCCACGGCAACCGCCTTCCTCGGCGTGTGGGACAGAGGCTTCGGCGTGCTCCTGGCGCGCCTTCCTGGCGCGTCGCTTCATGGCATGGTGGTGATGGGTCTCGCCATGCCTAGGCAAGCCGTGGTTGGTGGCATGCGAACATTGCTGTCCGCCAACGGGTGTGCCGGTCGATTCGGCGCAACAGGTCGTGGCCCAGCCTCGCTCGAGGATGCCGCGGCAGATGCAGCGCGCCGACTCGAGATAGGCGCTATACTGCTCGAAGGCCTTGGCCAGGTGGGTGCTGCAGGCAGCGGCAGGATGATTGCCGTGCTCGTCATGGGCGTGCTCGTGGCTGGGCGTGCCTTGACGATGGTTGGGAGAGGCTTGGTGTAAGCCGACCAGGTCATGTTCTCGTCCAACGTGGATGGCCTCGATGCAACGCGCCGAGGGGGAGGAGAAGGGGGAGTGCCACGGGCTGGAGATGATGCTTACCACTATGGCCTGCCACGTCGTTTTCGCACGTCTTCTCACACTCGAAGGCGGCAGCGGCGAGGATGCATTTCTCTGGGGACAGGGTGAGACGTGCGGCATCCAGAACAGGGCGGGCCTGGACGAACCGTCGCAGCGCTCCTCTGTGGAATCGCAGCAGGTGAGCGTCGGAGAGCAACTGGGCGAGGCATCACTGCAGCAGCCTTGGTCGTCGCAGCACTCGCACTCGTCGGCGCAGCGAGGTTGGGAGGAGCAGTCGCCGCCGTTGTGTGCGAGGTCGGGGTCGTGGCAGTCGTCTACCGAGGTCGCAGGCTCGGGGAAAGGCCCGCTCTCATGATTCTCGTCGCTTGGGCAGCAGTTGGCAGGCGCCATTTTGTTGTGTCGATGTCGTTGGCGATGCAGCCTTATCGAGAGTTTGGGAAGATGGTCGGCGAGGACGAGGGCGCAGTTGATTGTCCGGTTGACGACGCCAGGGGGGGGAAGAGTTCAGTGAAGGCAACGGGAGAAGCCTGATGGGTGCCATTGCTTGGTCGAAGCGATGACGAGATGGCTGCCTTTAACATTTTAGATTCGCACAGGGCTTGGCATGGGCGTGAGTGAATAGGATCCCGAGGCGTTGCACCAGCAGCACCGATCTTCTGGTCCGTTCGTCACACATGCATGTCTCCAGCTTGGGCACTCAATGTGGCGACGTCCCGATTGCTCACTCAGCCCTCGGTCTGGGATGGATCCCCGCCATAAGGGCTGTTACGGCCGACGCCGAGACAGCAGCGCCATATCGTCAGTTTGCTTTTCGGAGGCCACGCCCCCCCTTGTCTCCCCTTGCCTGGCCCCTCTCCCCGATTGGGGGGGCGCTCAGCACGTCGCACATACTCGATAGCTACAGCATGTTTCTCCGGCTCTCCTCGTCACTGGGCGGGGGACTCTTGGCTAACCTCGCGGGATTGGAAGGGAGCAGGGGGGGGGGGATGGCGCGTGAGGCGGAAGCGGAGGCTTGGTGTCTGCCACGAAGCCAGGCGTTCTTTTCTTATTCTCTCATGAGTGGGGGACTTTGCCTGACAGGGCGAGTCCAGAAATCTTGAAGAAGGCTAATGGTGGATGTCCAAACATGGAGCTCGGCATGTGTGGGACCGGGAAGCATCGTGTAACTGCCGGCAAATGCCTGAGTCGGCGTGGAATGGCCTGATGGTTTCCATTGTTTGTCATTTGCAGTGTTTGCCTTTGGAGTCGGTGGAACGTTGGCGCTTGCTGCATCTCCCCGGGGGCTCCATGTTGCCGCTCGCTCCCAAGTTACTGCACGTACGTGTTGTTGAAGCTCCATCAACAACTGGGCAAGGACCCCTTTCGTCTAGAGATGGGATACATCTGCACCGCGTTGCTTTCTTTCTCGGTTGTTTGCTTTTCTTGCCGCGGCGCCCAGGTGCTGCGAAAAGTTGGTGCGTACGATCAAGGGCGGCGGATGCAGCCTCTACGCACGCCACGTTTACGATGGCCTCGTGATGTTGAAAGGGTAAACACATGCTTACATGCCTACCTTAAATGGGTACCCGGTGGGGTCTGGATTCGAGTTGCCACGAATGGCTCAGAGACCTGGCCAGTCAAGGCCATGACCTTCAGCCTCTACATGTATGTACACGCCATGCTGCTTGTGACGCAAGCTTTCGGCAGCCAACTGGCTCAACTTCTGTGCTGGCCCGTTGTACTGTACCGTCATCGTCGGGAGGAAAAAAAAGCACTTTGCGGCCCTTGTTCTCTATTCTCCATAGTCTTTACGCCGGCCCATCAGCCTCACCTCCCAAGCCCCGTCGGGCTAGACGTGCAGCTCTGTGTCTGTCCAGTATATCCATGCTGTGCTCCCTGCGTTGGGGGCTGCTTCCTTCTTCGTTCCCCGCCTCCTTCTCTGGGCGCTTGCTGCCGGGGAAGCGGTTTGCTTGGCCGGATCAGGCTTGCTACAGATTCACCGATGGGAGTCCAAGTCCATCCAGACCATGTCTTGCCTGTACTGTACATACTGTACTGCTTCACCGCGAAGCCTCAGGGCCGCCTTCAAGCCACACGTCTTCGGGCGTGCTCCGGCGACGCATTGTTGAGGCGCAAGTACGTGTGACCTGCGATGACGGCACCGACTCGAGCGCCACGGCCATCAAGAGCACACACATACAGACTTTGGCGGCTGCGGTGAAGCCGGTAGTGGGATGCCGGGATCCAATGCCGGTTGTGCAACGCTGATTCCACCGTCCGAGACCGGACATCTGCAGTCGCTTTCCTGCCTGTCACAGGAGCCGGTGCTGGAGATTCAGGTCAGTATTCCATCTTTCCCAAACATTTCGCTCTCCTCTGTGTGCCGTTGTCATCAGAGTCGGGCCGTGATCCCATACTGCCTCTTCCAGTCACCCTGTGTGTCGCGTGAATCACCGCCTGGGGCGAGCTGCAGGCGCCCACGGCTGAGGCTGCTCTGATCTCGCCACGTCGAGACCTTGCATGGATAAAGTCGCTCGTCTCCGTGCCGTTGATACCCTGTCACCTCGGCCTAGTACTGAGCAGGCCGTCGGGCAGAGCTGTGTCGAGGGTCCGTGACGCATCAAGGACTGATGCTCAAGTGGCCAACGGCCGGTAATCTCAAGCTTGCATCACGAACTACATGTCTTCAGGATAACAGAGTTTTATTCGTCCATCCCCAGAGACCAAGGCTGCATGAAGATCCCGCAAAGATCCCGCGACATGATTGTTGACTCTTTGCCATCCTTGGCTCCACCGACTGCCTCGCCATCAACCCAAGTAACAAAAGGCCAGATTGCCTCATTCCTCGCAAGATCAAGGACAACGTAAACCGTCTTGACGTGCGCACGTCCTTAGACGGCAACCACCACGGGCTTCAGCCTTTCCGAGCACTCCAACAAAGGATGGACACAATATTCCTGGTCCTGGGAGAACAGTCGTCAGTCCAAGCTTTGGATGGAAGGAAGTCTCGCGACGCGCGTGGGCAGATCGGCTCTCTCCGAGCTTCGAAAGGAGGCGTGTTTCTCAACTTACCTCCATCCTGACGCTAAACTCACGGACAGTCTGTTGGAATCCTTCGGCACTCTTGCTGACCGCCCCGGCCTTGAACCCCCTGATCATCACTTTCAAGCTCTCGGCGCACTCCGAGGTTAGCTCGGTGCACTATATTAGCGTCAGCCTGTGATATCTCGGCATGCTTATGGCAAAGCGTTGGCTCTCTGCGCAGTATGTCGACTTACTTCCGTGTCGACTTGCCGGCACAACTCATCCGCCTTGGATTCTATCACAGCTAGGTTTCTCGTTAGCTTTAGCCCACATAGCTCGTTAGTACCGCACGGAGAATGATTCAATACCGAGATTTGTCACCACGGGAACAGTCTCTACTGCCACTTCCTCGACGCCATCGATGGCCACGGAATCTGCAGCCACCGGCTCCGCCCCGGAGTCTATGGTCACGGAATCTGCCAGCACAGGTTCGGCATCCACGGCCTCGACTGCCACGGGAACTGTCGTCTTGCCATTGGGAATCGCCATCGCCAGGGGAAGGAAAAAAGCGGTCAGAGAAACGGTAGAGAACTATAAAGTATCAGTGACGCCTGTTTTGAGAAAGCAACGCAACGTATCTGGTGTTTTGCTACCTTCATCTTGCTTGCTTTTTGGGTGGTTGTCTTGACGGCTTCGATGAGAAGGTTTGGTAAACCGTTGATTGTCTGGCGAGCTGTGCTTTCGAGTGTGAATGGCGGGTGTACTTGTGATGCTGCTGCCGAGAAGCTTCTGACAGCAGCCGAAGCCGCTTTTATAGCGTCGCGACTGGGCAGAGCGACTCCCCATCGTTGCCTCGCGGAACGTGCCTTTTCGGGGGCTGAGACCAATATTCGACCGCCGCTGCCATGTAATCAGGTCTACGTGCAGCCAGGACGCGATGTCGAGGCAAAATAAAGCCCTTGAGTTGACTTGGCTGGAGGACGTGTATTGTAATCTTGCGACGTTGCGGCTTGACGGCACAGTTGGAGCCGCCGATGCTGATGATGGTCTATTGAACGGCCAGGCCCGCGGTATGG
This sequence comes from Ophiocordyceps robertsii, assembly GCA_027405785.1. NCBI lineage: Eukaryota > Fungi > Ascomycota > Sordariomycetes > Hypocreales > Ophiocordycipitaceae > Ophiocordyceps > Ophiocordyceps robertsii. The sequence goes on along the minus strand of JAPEBW010001606.1, from coordinate 6,000 downwards.
TGGCACGGCGTATTGGAATGGAGGTTGGAAGAAGCTTCACGGTCGGGTAAGCTTGAGACACGTAAACATGAGGCCCGGGGCTGTCCATACAAGGCAGTCTGTTGAATAAGCCATGAGCAGACAAACTACAGGCTTCTTCGTGTTTTCTATTCTAATTGTTTGGCTGTTTCGCTCCGTGTTGTGCAAAGTGTCCGGATTTTGCACATGTTTTCATCAAATCTGCGACATTTGTGTATTGTTGTCAGGGAGGGAATGGATGTTGGCTTTGTGTGTATCCACAACGGCGTCGTTGGTCGAGCTTCATCGTAGCATAATTCTACCTCTTTCAACACCTCCGCAGCTTGTCGAACCATGGTCTTGTTCCTCAACGGGGCGGGGGCCCAGGGCATCCTGAATGTTGAAGAAAATGGTAGGAAACACCGACAAACTTGCCACTACGCCGCCAGCATGTGCGGACGTCTTGTCAGACTTGTATTGTAAGCTTCGCCGCGACGTTTCGTTGACGAAGCGTGCATCATTCCGTCCTCGTCCAAGGGGATTTGGGCCTCATTGACTCGGACGGAGCACGATTCCCGGGACAAACCGTGATGAGAGCCGACGGCTCTTTGCCACCGTTTAAGTTCATCAGAACCCTGTTTTACGGTTAACGATGATACACATGCACATGAGCGTTGATAATTGCTTTCCAGATCAATTCCAATGACGCAAGTGATGGAGACAAATTGTGAACCCCTGGCCTCGCATTTCTTGCCAAATGTGTGCATACATAACAATACGAAACCCAAAGAAAAAGAGAGCACGCTGAAAATCGTGGTTGTGCATAAAGGCTAGCCTAAGGAGTGTTCCGACCTGTCATATGCTTGCCATGCCGCCTCGGCCTAGGTGCGCGAGTTGCCGTCAAGACATCCTTGCAGCACTATGCTCGAGCAACAGTTGACTCGACGTGCATTTCGCCGGGGGTGTGGACCGAAGATGAGGAGGAACAAAGCTTCAATGCGAATAGAGCGTTTAACCCGTCTGGAGAAAGAACTGCGAGCAAGTTCAAGGAGCAAATGGAGGCATTGTGACCAACTTGGAACGTCTTTGCTCGATTTGAAGCGCTGAGGGCGATAGAAGAATGCTTAAGATGCGGTAATGTACCTGTTCATATGCCTTTGCTGAATTGCTTCATCGGGATTATTGACCCAGCAATCGCGCGAACAGGTGCTCAAGAATATGATGCAGTCGGAAACACAGACGGCAAGACTATGCAAGCTACACTTCGCCCAGCTCATTGAAGTGTGCACGCCCCTACGAGCATAAATGAGGATGTCCGAGGTTGATCTGGATCGATGTTTTCTAGGTGGATGCAGGCCTTCACTCTGCATCAACAGTCCAGGGCCTACCACATGCCTTTATATAAACATATAGCAACACTGGCCGTCACGTTTTCTCCATACATTTTGGGCTTTGCTCCCTATCCTGCTATTTCCAAGCGAACGGATGAAGAAACAAGAAATCATTTCAAAGTTTGGCAAACTCTTTCTTGTGCAAGGGGAGAATGGTTCAATCACAATGTACATATTTGCTCCGCCTTCCCTCACGCCATGGTCCACTACAACCCCTCTCTTCAGAACGCTATTTAAAAAGTAAGTTGACCGGGACCTGCCGCCGTTGCTACGTGGTCTCGGCATGTTTACCTGGCAAAATATGAACCCTCTACGTTGCATGTCGGTCTGTACATAACCCCCCTGACACGAAGCTCGTTCTTGAGCCCTACCTGAGAAATGTTCAGAGTTGACGAGCTTTATAATTGCCTCAGAGCTCGACTGGCAATATACCGTCTTTCATGCATGCATATGTCCATAGAAACTTGGCCCTGGCAAGCGGCACGCGCCCCTCTCCGATACGGTGGAAGCGTCTATGCTAACCCAACTGTTGGGTTTAAATGGTTGTCTGGACACTCAAACATTCAGAAAAGGAGCCTCGTCGATCCCACCTTGTAGGGCCTTGCGCCGTTGGTAACCTGTGAGCCCTTGGTGCACGAGCAAGGAGGCTTACACGTGGATTATGCCCGGGCATGCTCGAAATATGGCAATGTGGCCTCGATTACACCGCACGACCCGATGGCATAACTTTCCGGTGATTTCAGGCAGAGAAGACTAGTTCATTACCCGGTGCCAGCTTCTGTAAACAGTGTAAGCGATGGAGGCTGCCCTGGAACTCCGGATTCGTGGAAACCCATTCGAACACGCTAGCTGCGCCCTTCTCTGTCACGTCCATCTCATATTCGCGCCCAGCGTATAATATTTAGAGTCTAGCTCAGTTGCAATACTAAGTGGCCAAATCTCAAGAGCAGGGACCTACGGGGTGGTGCCCGTTGCCGAAAACGAATAGTTGGCTTATCCCGGGGCATTAGAATCGACGTCGTGCCAGAGAAATCTCTCCGAAACAGTCCACTAACCATGGCGTAGATAAAGGTTCTATCAAAAGAGGGCCTTGATTCATCAAAAGCCCGTACTCACTGCTTTGTTATTCAAGCGCAATCACCTCGGTCATCTTTTGTCGTGATATTCTGTTTCAAAGAAATGCTGTTTCCTCGGCAATCTAGATATTCACTTCCAATTTAGACTCCGGAACCATTCGTATAGCACACTTCCACTTTCCTATACGGCTTGAAATTGCACCCATGAGCTCAAAATTTTGCAAGCGCTTGTTTGTCGGATATTGTTTCTCACCCTGCATGGATTAACTAGAGTAAGCCGATGAACTGTGCTATTGTTTTTTTCCATGCTCCGTTTGATGCCTGCCAAAGGTTGTCTGTGCCAGACGGAACAATGTGTACCTATCAAACACTCCCCTTCGAGGCGGATTCAACCCTCAAAAGCGGTTCTTACCTAAAAGACCAAATCGCTCAGGGAACATAACAAACGCCTCGCTCTCACTCCAACTCCTATTTTCACGAAACCGTTGATCTTCGGTTTCACCCGTCAACAGAAGAATATTCGTCGTTTTTCTAGGCATCTTATCCGGACTTGGCCTGGCCAGCCCTCAGTACGACAGGTGCGCTCCGCTAGTAGACTTGACAATGCCGACTCCCCCCCCCCCAAGCTAACACGAGCCATAGGACGAGGCATGACCGGCCAGCCGTCAACTCTTACTGATCATGCTGAAATATACAATGACAGTCTGACTGAATGCTTAGACCGAAGGACGAGTTCGTCCTGGACACTAAGCTTGTACTATGACGTAGGCTGTAAGTTTCCGACAACGAGCCCACGAATTTGAATCCTGCTGAGCTAATGTGGTGAAACGGTAGTGCAAGTTAATCACACCTGAGGCGGGCAGTTAGCCGCTCAGTTGCTGACAGTGCACGTACCAAAAGATGGCAGGATTCTCACTCGGTCGATGGTTAGAGAGTCGGTTCAAGCTATACGAAGCTTCTCGGTAGCATACTGATGCGAGTATCAAACAGAGCGTGAGTCTAGACCTTACAAGGACCTTTACACCGCAAGTGCTGATTTGCCCTGAAAACCTAGGGAATAAGTTTCTACTACGACAGTGGCTGTTACTCGAGTAAAGGCAGTAGGCTGATGCCGCCTACGACTACAGAGAGTGAGTGGTCCTCTTGATGCTCTTCGGCCTGGGGATTGGCGCTGTCCTTGCTACTGAGTACTAACCGGACCCGTCCTCATGAATGAATCAGAAAGCTGACATGGCTGGCGAATCAGCCAGTGAGTTGTGTGACGGCTCTTACGACTCATTTGCCATGCTTCATGCGGCAAAACACTGACGGCGTCTGATTGAAGCAGAAGGAATTCTGGCGAAACCATGAATCGTTGGCAGCGAAACATGGGTTTGCAGACGGGCATCGAGTGAACAAGCTGTGCGACACTGCGCCTGTGGAGGAATCAATACTGACTGGGTTGCCGCGTCGAGATTTGCTTCTCTGCACACGAGTATGAACTCGGCCCGCCCGATCTCGATGCTCAGTTCTTTTTCATGCAGTTGGTAATATGCATTTCCCCCGTGTCTTGAGTCTGTCAAGCCACGAAAAGGTGCATCGATGCCGGCTTCCCCGGTGCCGCAAGCATCGCCCCCTGGAACCGGTTTCACTTACCAGCTCATGGATGCCTGAGAAGCTTTTTCTCTTTGAATCCAAACATACAAGAGGTGATGCTTGACAATTCCTTGGCTATCCCCGGCCGGCACAGGCAAGGACGGCATCGTAATAGATACTGCACCGCCCTCACCGCTTCTAAATGGCGGCAGGTTTCAGGCTGTCAGCGTGTCACAGTGAGCGAACATATGTACGCAGGCCTGTAAAAAAAGATCAACAAGCCCTTTGTTACACGCGCAGCAGCTGATGGTCGAGCCAACAATATGAAACCGCCGAGGACTCATGTTCACTAGCTGACGTCACAACGATGTGCTTTCATCGTGTTGCCATGCATCCTTTCACAGAAACGACAAGTTGCGGGCTGGCACTGTTCCTCGCACCACCCCGAGCTGACGTATCGCATCTCATGCTCGAAAACAGGGAACATGGCTCTGGCTGTGCCTCAATCCTGTGGCAGGGGCGGGAGACGATTGGCTACGAGTGTGTAGCCAGCAAGAGGGCCACTTTCCAGCCGCTTCCTGACGATTCGAGTTGTTGACGGTAGTAAGCTTCGTCCGTGCCGCTGTCCTTGCCCTCAAGTCGACGCAAGGGAATACGAATGACGCATCGACCCCCTGTCAATGTTGCCGCGGTGCAACACACCCGCTCGCCTCTTCTTATTAAGTCCTGCCGCGCCGCCTCCGCCTTGGATGGACAGTTGGAGGAGCAAAAGGAGACGCTTTGTACCAGCTCCACGCGGCTCCAGTCGGCTCGTGTCCGGCATATCTGAAAATAGCAGACATGGACTGGGGACCTCGGCCGAAACGGATCCTTTAGGCATGTTGGTTCATCTTGTGTCTTGGTAGGCCTCGCGGTGGCCATGGTGCCCTTGTTCTTGTCTCGTCTTTGCCAGCCAGAATTGCGAATTCCACACAAAGTACTCTGTACGCTGCGTGCTTTTGCAGATATATTTAACCCATGGGCATTCACATGCAGCTGATTGTGTGGTCTTTACGGATTGGTCGACGAGGAAATGAATGCAGACACTGACTGCTTGAGATGCATCTGCACCGCACCAGTCTTTCCATGCATGCGAGCCAAGTGACGCCCCCTTCCCAATCGCCCGTCTCTGGTGACTGTAACCCTCTTGCCTCGTTCCCATCGGGCAGGGGCATGCCCTGGTCTTCCCGGTTGAAATGAGGAAGCGAAATTGAGCCTCTGCCAGGGGAACGGGATCCAATGTCTCAACTCACGAGCAGAGGATGGATGCCCCGATGCGTACAGATGTACACACCTGCCGCATCGGGACACTGCAGACTGGTGTTTGACTTCGTTGGGAGAGTCAATGGCAATGAAAACTCTGACGGAAGGGAAGAAGCACATGGAGTGGTGTGAAGGGCCACAGACAAGGTTTTCTTGCCTGGTTTATTAATCTCGCAGGCTATGTCTGCAGAGTTGCATCGACTCGAGCAGACTCCGGTCCAATCGGATCTAAACTCCCCTTGGGGCCCCCAAGTCCACCCATCAGGGGAATGCGGGGGAATGGCGCCACGGAGGAGCCGTCCGCGGGGAGGCGCACGGGATTGTCCCATCTTCCGGTTGACCATCATGTTGGCGCCATTGTCCGTCCTGGGCAGCCTCAGTGAGCGGTGATTCGGACTCTCTCTTCTCTCTCCTTGTCCCCGGACCATGACATCGGGAGCCTTGGCAACAAGCCGATGGCGTTGTTGAACATGTTGAACATGGACCCCTGAGGGCGGCTGACCATGATTGCCTCGTTGGATCGACGCAGACCTCGGCAGGTAACATCACAGGTGGCGCAACCTCGGCAGGTCCCTGGGCATGTGGAGAGAGGCCGCTTGATGGTGCAATACCGGATGCCATGATGTGAAAGCCAGATCAGCTAGAGGGCCCGTCTCCGG
>JAPEBW010001605.1:0-21524 GCA_027405785.1 Ophiocordyceps robertsii | reverse complement strand
GAAGGCGGGTTTTTTACTATATAAAAAGAATAGTTAATTAAAAGAGGGACCTTCTAGAGCTTTAATCCTTTTAAACTCGTCGATTAAAGAGGAAGAAAGTGATTCTAGAGTATACGCTTAGGCGTTATCTTAAAGAGCTTAAGAAATATTAGTTATAAAGCTAGAATAAGAACTATTTAAGCATTTTAAAATCTAAGTAATAATCACTACCTTAAGGATTTTGATTTCTCGTGTATTTAGCTTATCGAAAAGCTCTTTTATCTTATTTAGATATATCTCGATCGAAGTATAGGTTTTAAGGGTTATGTTAAATAGTTCTTTTATAAGAAGAAAATTCGAGGTAAAATTCACTAGGTTATAAAGGGTTTTTAAAGCTTCCTAGGCTAACTTTATAGTCATATAGTGTTTTATTTAAGAGAGAGGACTATCCTTAACTATAAGACGTATAAGGGCAAGGATTGCCGCTAATTTAGTATATAGATCTTAAGAGACGGCTCCGGCGGCTTTCTCCCGGATACAAACGGATTCTATTTAAAGTAACTAAGAGGAATAATTCAAAGATCCTTTTAGCTTGCTAAATTAGTAGTCGTTCTTAGTAGCTCTATTCTTTATAGATTTTTTCGAGAGGTATTTCGGTATAAAAGTTAATTAAAAAGAGAGGAGGTAAGAAATATTAATAAAAAGAATATTATTAAAAGAATATAATAGGAGAGGTTTGAAAAATATAAGGAAAGTTATATTAGAAAGTGCGTTCGTCGTTATAAAGGTTAAGATTTTTATAAGGTTTTTTATATTTATTATAGTCCTAAAAATGTAGTTATAAAGATATAAGGTATAGGAAGGAGGAGGAGAGGGGAAAAACAATAGACCGAGTCCGATAAGATATCGGGAGATTTCCGGAGAAAATACGCTTAGTAAGCGCGACTACGTGAAAGGTGGGAAAGAAATTTGCTAGATTTTGCCGATTACGTAAAAGTCGGAAAAGTGTCGGTAGGGGTCGGGGGTAAGTCCGGCTTAAAGGGAAGCCGGGCTTATAACTAATTAAGGAGCAAATAGGTATAGAAGAGAGCAGGCTTATAGCTATAAGTAAGGGGATTATAGAGATATTAAGAGTGTGCGAAAAAGTAAAGAAATAGGTAAGATATATATATATAAGGTTAATAATCTATTTAAGGTAAAGGGGGGACTAAGGCTTCCTTATATAGACAATTCCTAAGCTATAAGTAACTTAAGTGATTTAGAAAAGAGCCCCCTATTTAGCGTAGTTATATATAGTGGGCTAATAGCTATTATTAGGTTAATATTATATTTATAAGCCTAGGGATTAATCCCGCAAGGAATACGAGGTAGCGTAGTGACTTAGCACGGATTATGCATACAGTCTCTATATATACCTCTTCTTAATCTGCTTATATCTTGCTTATATATAAGTGGAATAATATAATGAAATGTGTATAGTATGTAGAATTGTATAGCGGACTTAATGTATATTTCAGCGTATTTATGTTATGTGTTATTCATGCTGTATTTAGCCTATAGGCTGCGGGAGAGTATATTTTACTCCCTTATATAAATAAGCTCTTTAAGGCTAGTAGTAACTAAACGTATAACTATATAGCGATTATAAAGACATTATAGCGTTATATTAAAGGCACTTTAAATTACGGGGTTATAATAAAGGGGAAATACTTAATTAAGGACTTTAAGCTCCGCGTTTATACGGATACCTTTTTTACTAATAACTAAAGTACTTATTACTTTATAGCTAGCTACGTTATATTTTTAAGCGACGGGCTTATTTTTTAAAAAAGTAAGAAGTAAACTATTATAGCAACTTTATTAACTAAGGTAAAGTTTATAAACTTAACGCCTATAAGCATAGCTATAATATAGTAATATTAGCTATTAAAAAAGCTAGGCTAGCTATAGCTAACCTTTTTTATAATCTTTATAAATAGCTAAAATACGCGGCTTATAATGCCATATAAAAATAACCTAGCTAGGACTTAATATATCGATATCTGCTATAAATAGATTATTTACCGCATTAATAAAGGCTTCTTTTAACTAGTATAAGTACGAACTAATACGATAATCGCAAATAGCCTTACAACTAGTTATAATTAGTTAGATTAAAAACATTAAAGTAAGAGTAATATATAAGAGAAAGGCTATATTATAAGGCTTTATATATATATACGCTTTATATATAGCTAAGGGGAGGTGTTATAAATATAAAGAATATATAAGCTAGGCCTTTATACTTATTTTACTATAAGAGCTTTAAGTATAGCCTTAGCCCTTATTTATAAGGGTTAGTTATATATATATATAAAGGCACCCCTTATATATATATTCCTTCTTAGCTAGTTAGACACTATTATTATTTTTTAAAGCTCCTTTTTTATTAAAAAGCAAGATATAATATATATAGTAAGTTTATAAAAGTTACGATTAAATTCGCGTCTTATACTATACACGCGACATTAATAAAATACGCATTATAACTTTAATTAGCTATAACTTCTTTAATTCTGCCCGTAATAAGCTAGCGATAGCATTATTCGCCTTATAAGCGCACGAGGATCGTAATAATATATAAGTCGGGTACCCCTACCTATATTATTACTATTTAAGAGGGGAAATCCCTTAAAAGTATCTTTAGTATCGCGTTGCGCTATACGTCTTAAATTAGTATAGCCGATAACCCTCGCCTTAAACGTTTAAAGAAGCTCTTAGACCACGATAAAAAAGCTATATTTTAATATATTATAAATAACCTTATTATCTTAGCTTATTAAATTATTTTAAATATATAAATTAATTCTATATTAATTACGTTAACTTAATACCTTAAATAAAAAGGTATAATATCCTTTAAAGCGCTTTAATAGCTTAAAGTCACTAAAAAAGCTACTTAAAAAAGCTTTTCTTTATAAGACGCTATATTAACTTACTTTAAGAGGCGTAAAAAAGCTAAGTTTTCCTTAATAAAACCTTAATTATATAATAGTAAAGAGAAGGCTAAATATATGTATTTTATAAATATATATATAAGATTTTAACTTTCTTTATACTCTTATTAATAATACTTAAAAAAAGAGACTTTTATAAGATAATATATATAGAAAAGGGGGCTTTAAAAGATAATAATAGTATCTTACTAGCTAGGAAGGAATATATATATAAAGGGGTGCCCTTATATATATGTAGCTAACCCTTATAAATAAGGGCTAGGGCTACGCTTAAGGCTCTCGCAGTAAAATAGGTATAGGGCCCTAGCGTTTATACTCCTCTCGTTTGCAACACCTCCCCTTAGCTACGCACAAGGCGCATATATATATAAGGCCTTACGATATAGCCTCTCCCTTATACATCACACTTACTATAGTGTTTTCTAATCCTAACTAATCACAACTAGCTATTCCGCCTATATAACGCCCCGTCTATATATAGAGCCCTTTAAAGCTCTATTTAGCCGCTTTTCTTATTTTTAGCTGCCGGACGAATTAGTCGTGTTTTTCTCTTAAGAGGCCCTTTATAAGGCTATTAGCGATTATCTTATTAGTCCGCACCTATACTAGTCGAAAGAAGCCCTCGTCGGTGCGGTAGATAATCTATTTATAACGGATATTAATATACTTAGTCCTAGCCGGGTTGTTCCTATTTAGCACCGCAAGCCTCACGTTCTAGCTATTTATAAAGATTATAAATAAACTTAGCTATAGCTAGCCTAGCTTTATTAATAGCTAATGTTACTATATCGCCGCTATGCCTATAAGCGTAAGGTTTATAAACTCCGCCTCTATTAACGAGGTCGCTATAATCGTTTGCCTCTTACTCTTTTAAAAGATAGGCCCGTTGCTAATAAACATAACGTAGCTAGCCGTAAAGCAGCGAGTGCTTTAGTCGTTAATAAAGGAGGCATCCGTATATACTTAAAGCTTAAGGTCCTTAATCGCGTATTTCCCCCTTATTACGACCCCGTAGTTTAAGGTGCCCTTAATATAGCGCTATAGCGTCTTTATAATCGCTACGTAGTTATACGTTAGGTTGCTACTAGCCTTAAAGAGCTTATTCGCCGTATATATAATATCCGGCCGAGTGCTTATTAATAGGTAATTAAGACTGCCGGTCCGGCGAAGCTACTCCGTGGTGTTTATTATAAGTTCCTAACTCTTTTAGTTATAAGGAACTTTAAGTCTCGCTAGCTACGGTGCCTTTATAGCTCCGGTAACCTCCTAACTAAATTTCTTAAGGATCTTCTTAGCGAACTTTATTTAATGTATAAGAATCGTTCTTACCGCTCTATCCCGTTTAAATTAGATGCCGAGGAATTCCTAAGGCTCGCCTAGCTGCTTAGTCTTATATAGCCCGGTTAGGATATCGGCCGCGGCCTTAATAGCTTCTTTAGTCGGTGCCGCTACGATAAAATCATTTACGTAGACGATCGTAAGTATATCGCCTGCCTTATAGCGGAGGATATACTTATCCGTCTTAAGGCGCTCGAAGCCGTGCTCTCTTAAGTCTATACTTACTTAGTCGTACTACCACTTAGGCGAGCTTCTATAACTATATAAGGCCTTATTAAGCCTACAGACCCGGCCCGTGCCGTCCTTAAGCTTATAAGGCTGCGTAATAAAAGCCTTCTCTTATGCTTCCGTATATATATAGGCGTAAATAACGTTAAATTGTTCCTACTTTAAGTCCCTAACTATAACGATCGTTACGAATAGCTTTAACGAAGCTTAGTGTGCTACCGCTATATAAAGCTCCTCCGTAGGCTTATCCTTCGGGTCTTAGTCTCCTCGGACGACCTAATAGGCCTTTATAAAGGGTTCTTTACCTTAAATTAGCTTCTCGAGATAGACTTATTTCCTATTAAAGACCTAAGCCCTTAGTAGTCTGTATATAAGGCTTTAGGCATCCTTTTGCTTTAATTTATTAATTTCCCGCCTTATCGCGGGCAGCTAGCGGGTCTCGTAGTTATCCCGCTTAAAGGCCTACTTTTAGGTTATCGGCGAACCCTCTATAGCGGCGATTATCGCACTAAATGCGGAGAGGACTAGCTAGTTACTTAGGTTATTAAATTAGTCCCTCTCTTAGTAGATTACTCTTAAGGCTATTAATATGCCCGGCCCGAATAGGTCGTGGCGTTAGTCTATAATAGTAGGCTCCGTCGTTAGAGCCCTTAATATAGTCCTTTAAGGCCCTCCCCTAACCGCTATTATATAACTAGTCTATTAGCGAGTTAGCCGATCGTTAAGTCGGTATATCTTATTAGCCCGTGGTGCCCTAAGCAGGGAATCCGTAGGTCTCTTGCTACCGGGATTTAGCGTGTAGGGAATTAAGCGTGTCTCTAGCTACGGGGTCTCCGGAAAAGTCCTTAGGTAACCCGCACCCGCAAGGGCCGTCCTTAGGCTGCTCTAGACCCTTATAGTCTCTTTTAAGTATACCTCTAGCCTTTAGACTAAGGTATCTAGCATTAAGATGTCTATATTATTATCGCTTAGCTCTATCGTTATTATAGGCGGGGAGGGGGTATAGTAAGGGGTCGGCAGCAACGGCTATAAAGCCTATTGCTACTTAAGGGGCAGCAGCTTCGGAGCCTACTACTACCTCGGCTCGTTACCCTTATCTTAGCGGCTACCCGGCCCTCCCTCCTTAGATTTATCGTTCTCGTTACGGTTAAGGTTATCCTAACGATTAAGGGTATCGTAATAGCTTAAGCGATACGGCATTATATCTCTTATAAGGTCGGTATTATCCTTATCCTTATTAAAGACCGCAATATTATAGTCTTTTTCCTTAAGGGGTAAGGTCTTCTTAATTGCCTTATAAAAGCGTATATCCTTAGTAATTATAATTTTCTTTTAGTCTAAGAGCTATACCTTATAAATATAACTATAAAGCCCTTTAAGACCTATAAGCCTTCCCTTCCACGCCTTAGTGTCTATTTTAGCCGTCTTAGCTAATATCTTTTGCGGCTTAGTTATATATACGATATAACCTTAATTTTAAATATGCTTAATAGAGTATATATAAGGAACCTTAATCTCCTTAAGCAGGGCTTTTAGCGGCGCCTCCCTTAAAGCCGTGCTGCGTATAAGCAGGAGGTTCGCTATATATATAGCTATTTCTACGTACTAAGGCTAAAGGAATTCCGGTAGCCCTATCTTAATATATATCACCCTTACGGACTTTATAAGCGTGCGGCCGGCTCTCTTTACCTTGCCGTTTTGCTAAGATATATAAGGTGCGCTATAGCGTAGTATAAAGTAGTCCTCCCTCGACTAGGCCTTTATTTTCTTAACGTGGAATTCCGTTACGTTATCGAAGGCTAGCACTTAAACGAGGGCGCTAGCAGCGCTATTCTTAACCTATAACTTCTAGGCCTTTATTATATCGAAGGCCCGATCCCTTATAAGCGAAAATAGTGCTTAGTAGAATCCGGTAAAGACGTTAATGCCGTAAAGGCAATAGTTAATGCCCTTATAGCCTATAAGCTTATATTAAAGGAAGTCTTAATATATATATATAAGGAATGCTTAAGCTACTACGCTCGGGTTACGACTAATTATCGCGTCCGCTTTCCTTAAGTAGTAAGCCTTATAATAGAATCTCTTAGCCTCTTCTCTATTAATCTTAAGGCTAGCCTTATTATATGCTTTAAGGACCCTCTTTAAGCTAGCGTGGCTAAGGCGGCGGTATATCGTCCCGTAATCTATATATCGCTAAGTATACGGCAGGGCTGCAAGGCTTAAGGTCGTATATATGCCCCTTAGTCTTGCTTCCGGGATCGTTATAATACGTATCTTTTATTTAATATTGCAGACCTTAGTCTTAGTAAGTATATAAAATAGGCGTTCCTTAATATCGTCTAGCTTAATGCCTTTCTCTTTAAGGCACTAGTTGTTAATAAGGTTAGCTAGCGATGCCGGCGCGTAATTAACATTTAATAGCTTTAACGTAACGCTGCCGATAATAACTTTAACGGTGCTTATAGCTTCTACCTATAGCGGGCTACTATTCGACGATATTATCGAAAAGGGGTTAACGGCTTTTACGTCGGTAAACTATTTAAGGTCGTTAAAGTAGTAAGTCGCGTATCTAAAGTCCACGACGGCTTTATCTTAAACGGGCTTATATTTATCTATAACCGCGCTACTTAAGAGGTAGCTATTAAATTTACTGCTAGCCGTTATAATAGCCGCGTTGCCGGCCTTATTCCCTTTATTGCTAGTCGCGGCCTTAGCGGCTTTAAGTGCCTTTTAAAACTTAGGGGCCTTATCGGGGTACTTAGTTTAGTAGTCCGGTTCTTTATATATAACTTTCCTTAGCTTAATGCGGTAGCCGCACTTTAAAACAACGGTCTCTTTAGAGGTATTATATTTCTTACTTAGTCTACCGGAGCTAGTGTTCTTATTAGAGTCTTCCCTAAAGCCCTTAGTGCTGCTTCCGCTATTGTTGCCGGGGCCTTTATTCTTGCTAAAGGCGGCGTTAGCGAGAGTCTCTAACTTTTCGGCTCTCGCTACTCCCGCAAGCTATTTATATATCTTATCCTTCGAGACGTAATTCCCGCGTTGTTAATTATATACCTAGTTGCTAAACTAGTTAGGGCGATGCTTCCGAATGCCCTTAAGGGCTATAATTATAAAGAGCCGTTCCGGAAGGCCTTTCTCTACTACGATAAGTTAATCCTAGCACTAATATAGCTTCTTTACGAACTCCTTTATACTAGCGAATTTCTTCTTATCCGTAGTAATAAATTCTACGAAGGTAGCGTGGAATGTAACCTTAAGGACCTCTATAGAGGACTCCTTAATTAAGTTTATAGTCTCCTTAGCGGTTATATAGGCTTTCTACCCGTTTTCTATAAGAAGATCCCTTATCTTAAGCGTAATGCTTGCAATAATGCTATACTTCGCCGCCTTATTATTCTTCTTCTATATGCTAAACTTAGGTATGCCCGCTAAAGGCATTACCTCGGTATTATTAAGGAAGCCCTTAAGGTCTTTTACGCTAAGGGCAACCGTAAGCTCTATTATCTATAAGTTATAATTTTCTTAGCCTTAAAGCTTATCTATACTAGCCTTACGCCCCCGTCTTAAAGCCGTTAATATTATCGTGGGTTTAAGGTCGAAAGAGGTTATAAATTTACTAGCGGCGACTATCTTACTACACCGAGCCGCCGGTAATAGTAGCGACTATCTTAGGTAATATAGCTATAGAGTAAGCTATATAGCTGCAAAGTCGTATACAGCCTAGGCGTGTGCGTCGCGCAGGGCACACCCTTAAGGCTATTAATTTGTGTGATATAGGTGGCGATAGCCTTAATATCTCGGGCTGCCGCGCCTTTGCCTTAGTTTTTAAGGGCCTACGGGTTAAAAGAAGGTTTAAATATAATTAAGAGGATTAAGGTAATTAAGGTAAAAGGTTAAGGTAGCAATTTTGCAGCGCGCGCGAGGGCTATAACTTATAGAAAAGGGGGCTTTAAAAGATAATAATAGTGTCTTGCTAGCTAGGAAGGAATATGTGTGCGAAGGGGTGCCCTTATATATATGTGGCTGACCCTTATAAATAAGGGCTAGGGCTACGCCTAGGGCTCTTGCAGTGAAATAGGTGTAGGGCCCTAGCGTTTACACTCCTCTTGTTTGCAACAATATATAGCTTTTAAAGAAGCTTAAAAAGATACTTAAATATTTTAAAGCGCGTTTTACTATAATAAGTAAACTTCTTTTATAGCCTACTTTAAAAACTTAGTTATAGCTTATAAAGGCGTTATAAGCCGCGTTATTTAATCTTACTTTATTAAAGCCCTTTTAATAATTCTTAAGCTTAGTTATAGCTTTATTTAAAATAATGCCTTTATATATATAAGCTATATAGTTTAAAGCTAGCTTTATAATTTCCTTTAAGAAAATAAAGTAGTATTTATAAACTAACCTTTATACTTACTTAATTTTAATTTTTATAAAAATCTATAGAAAATGCTTAAAAAGCGGATTTATAAGGAATATCCGATTTTCTTATTATTACTAAGTACTTCTTCTATATAAGAATTGCTATATAATGCTATAATTAAAGTTTAAGAAAAGCTTAAAGATAATACGTTAAAAAGCCTTATATTATTAAGAGTATTACTATTTACACTTATATATATCTTTATTTACACTTACGCCTTATTTTAAAGATACGTACTAGCGCTAGCCTGCCCCGCCTATTTATACCGCCCGCGTATAGCAAGTACCCGTACCTTTTAAATGCCCGCGCACTAGCCCGCGCCTATATACGTAGCCTATACGCAGCACTCTCGGCTATAGCTTAAAAACGCATCTTTAAAGCTCTCGTGAAATACGCGCATAACGCGGCCCGTTAATTAATCCGGCGCCCTTAATGCCCTTAATGCTGCCCGGCGGCACCGTTAATAACTATATTACTGTCGGTGCTACTAAGCGGCGATGTAGGCGCCCTCTTAATGCCCTTAACGCCGCCCGAGGGTCTTATATGTATGCGGGCGAGGGTCTTTAGTAAGAGCTTTAAAGGTGCAATATGTATGTATAGGCGGGCGAGGGCGAGTGCGTGTGTGGGCGCGGGCGGGCGGCGCGGGCATTTAGAAGGTACGGGTACTTACTATTAGCGGGCGGTATAAATAAGCAGCGCGGGCTAGCGTTAGTACATATTTTTAAAATTAGGCGTAAGTGTAAATAGAGATATATATAAGTTTAAATAGTAATACTTATTATTAATGCCTTATTAGCTTTAAGCTATTATTAATATAAATAGGTAGTATACTAAATATTAGAAAAATCTAACTATATACTTTTTTTTCTCCTTTATTTAGAAAGATATTCTTTATATTTAATTTAGCTATGCTTTTTTAAGAAAATAAGGAATATAGTTTTAGTAGCGGGACTTATACCTATACTTATACTTAAGTTTAAACATAACTTTTATTAACTTACTATAAGCGCGGCTATAAGTATAGCGAACTAAATATAAGTTAAAGTTAACTTAAGGGATTTCTTTCTTATATATATACTTTAGTATAAAGCTATATATTATTTTAGTTTATTCTATAATATAGATATTTTCTTTTTAGCGTTTAATAGTATATATTAAAATAGAAATATTAAATTATTAACGTATATGTTTATAATAAAAATAATGTTTTATTATTAATAAGTACTTAATAGTATATAATAAATAAGGCTTTATACTATATATATATAAAATTATAGTATTACTTTATATTACTTTTTAAAAACTTCTTTATAAACTAAATACTTGCTTAAAGCGGGTATATATCGCGTTTAAAGCTTTTATTAATAATAAGAATTAATCTAGTAATATTAGTTACTCCTTTTAGGATAATATTATAGCGTAGTTAAAGGACGTAAGGGTAAGAGGGTAGTCCGCCTTATACTAATATCGATTATAGCGCATAGCGCGACGAGATATCTTTAAGCTTTACATACTTAAATAAAGAGCTAAACTTACT
Organism: Ophiocordyceps robertsii; assembly: GCA_027405785.1. Taxonomy (NCBI): domain Eukaryota; kingdom Fungi; phylum Ascomycota; class Sordariomycetes; order Hypocreales; family Ophiocordycipitaceae; genus Ophiocordyceps; species Ophiocordyceps robertsii. The sequence goes on along the minus strand of JAPEBW010001605.1, from coordinate 11,023 downwards.
TTAAAGAGATAATAGTATATAGCCTTATCGGGATATATATAGTATTAATAAAAAAAAGACTTATAATAAAATTGCGGGTATAGTCTTATATATATAGTTTGATTAAGTATAAGTAGTAATTAAAACCCTCTTTTATATTAAAAAGTAAGCTAAGAGCGTATTAATTATAGTAATAGCTAACTTTAAGCTTTATAAGGCTATTTAAAGCGCGATAAAAAAGGCTATATATAAGGAGCTTAAATAAGGCTAAGCTTAAAGCTTAAAAAAACTAAAGCGGACTTAAGTAATAGTAATAATAAGCCTTAAAAAGCTAGTAAATTATAACGTATTAATAAAGCTAGTCTTAGCTTAGTATAAACGTAAGCTAGTAGTATTTAAAATAAAGGCAATGCTAAATATTTTAAATTATAAGCTGAAAAATATAGTTAAGGCAATTAATATAGCGCTTAATATCTCTTTTATTATAGCGGTAAGGCGCTTTTTAAGTAAGAATATTGCGGTAACGTTTAATATAACGGCGCGGCCTTATTAATATAACTAAGATTAAGTAAAAAGTATCTTTAAGCTAAAAGCGACGATAGCGCGTAAAGCCTATATAGAAATCGCAAAGAATATTTTAGTAAAGGTCTTTAAGATAAATAAAACGCTTTTAATTATAAAGATTGCGAATATTAATAAAGTAAAGGTTATATAAGTATAAGTAATATAACTTTAAACTAAGGCTTTTATAGCTATAAGCTTTATTATTAATATTAGTAACTTAGCGGAGGCTAATAAGCTATATAATATAAGCTTATTTTTTAAGGCTTAAATATTTTAATATAAGCTATATAATAAGTTAGTTTAGCTTACTTCGTGCTATAATTATTATAAATATAAGTATATCGCTAAATATTATACTTTAATATAGCTTTATACTTATTATAAAGAGACTTTATATATAAGTAGTGAAGATAAGTACTATATAAAAAAAGGCGAAATCTTTTATAATTATATATCTTATAATAAGTAGTACTTAATATAGTTTTATACTTATCTTATAGTAGTAAAAGCTTAAGATAAAGTAAGAGACTATTACTTAAACTGCTTATAATGTTTTATTAGTACTTATAGCTAGCTAGACCTTTTAATCCCTTTTCCTTTTATAAAAAACTAAAAAACTACTTTATTATAAGTATAAAAACGCTTTAAGCAATTAAAAAAAGATAAGTAAACGCTATTAGCCTTACTAGCTAAAGCTTAAGTAATAAGCGCTAACTTAAGTAATATTAAATAGTATATAAAGTAATAAAGCGCGTTGCTTTTAACTTAAGCTATTACCTTATCTTAAATAATAAACTTTACTTAAACTTTTTATATATAAAATTAAAAGTCCTTTATTAAAATATATAAAAGAGATATAAGCTAGTATAACTAGCCTTTAACTACCGTGCTAAGTATAATATAATAGCGCTTTAAGAGAAAGAGAAAATATAAAGCTTAAAGGCTTTAGCTTTAAAAAGCATACTATACCGGCTAGTTTATAAAGAGGGCTATAATATAATATATATTTATAAGAGCTAGAATATAAGGACGTAAATACTATTAACCGGATATAATTAAGGACAGATAATATTTAATAATAGTATAAAGTTAAGGTCCTTATACTTATTATTAAAAGGAATATAAATAAGCTTAGTTAAGGCCTTAAAAGAAGTTAATAACTAAGGCTTATTAGTCTTAATTAAGAACTTTAATATCTACTACTAGCTTTAGGATACTTATAACTAAACCTTTAATAAAGTAAAATAATTTACTAAAAAGGCCGCATAGCTTTATCTTAAGCTAAATATACTAAAAGGTAAATATATACGTTTTTTTATAAGTATAAGAATAGTATAATTAACTTTATATAAGCTATAGTAAAAATAGCTATATAGTTTATTAGCTTAAACCTAGACTTAAAAAGTAAATATATACGTTTTTTTATAAGTTTAAAAATAGTATAATTAACCTTATATAAGCTATAGTAAAAATAGCTATATAGTTTATTAGCCTTAACCTAGACCTTATAAGGTTTAATTATATCCTATAAGTAGTCTTACTTAAAATAAGGTTAAGGTTAAAAAAGGTATTTACTACGCTAAAGTAAAAAAAGACGAAAAGAAAAGGTTAAAGTAGAAACCTTATCTCGGCTTAAAATATAGTAGCTTATACTTTATAGCCCGTAAGAGATTAATATAAAAGTAAATAGCTTATATAACGACCTTAATAAGATTGCTTATATAATAGTCTTATATTAAAAGTCAGCGATTTTAAGGGGTAATACATAGTTTACCCTTAAGATAGCTTAAGCTACTTAGACCGCGAAAAGGGCTTAACGATACTATAAAAAGCACTAAACTTAAGTAAATTAAAAAGCGCTAGAAAAAGCGGCTATAGTTTATACTATGCTTTTTAGTATAAAGATAAAAGAATAAAGCGCAGACTAATTATTATTAGTTAAGGCTAGTACTATAAACTTATTACCGCTAGTTAAGGCCGGTACTATAAATTAATAACTACTAGTTAAGCTAGTATAATAAACTAATTACTATATATAAATATATATAAAAGTTTATAAATAGTAAAAAGCTTATCTTTTCTTTAACGTATAGCTAACTACTTTATACTTAGTTCTTTAAGCTAATTTTAAAGGTCTTTAACTATATTATCTTACTATTTATTATAAATATATAAATAAACTATAAATACTTTTATAAAATTCCTTAATAACTAAGTATAAGCCCGGTTAAAAATACTATAAACTATAATTAAGGAAATCCCTTAAATATCCTTAAATATCGCTTATAAATCGCGGTAAAGTTTATCTTATATCTTTTAAAGTGCTTTCTTAATTAAAAACGGGTTAAACTATAATTAAATTATCCTATACAAATCTTTAAATATCCTTTAAAAATACTAATAAAATCCGTTTAGTAGTTTTTATAGTATTTCTTATAGTTAGAAATATTATAAACTATAGTTTAATAAGCTCTTAAGTATTTATAGTTATATCTTAAAAACCTTGGCGGGGTCCGATTAATAATATTAATTACGTCTTTTTAAGTAAGTCTTTATAGCGCGTACTTTAAGCGTTCCCGCTAAAAGGTTTTATAAGGCTCCTTAAAAGTAAAGTAAGGAGTCTAAGTATAGTTATTTAAATTTTATAATAACTTATTTAAGTAAAAAGAAAAGCTAATATTCTTATTAGTTTAAAGTAAAAATAAAGTTAAAGGGGCGCTAAGTAATAGCTTTATAATAATATCTTTATATTATATTAATAATATACTATTTATATTCTTTTAATAATCTTTTTAGCTTATTTAGCTAATAGTAATAAAGTAGCTTTAGATAATAAGTAAGCGGCTTTCTTATAAATCTTTATTATTTATTTAGTTATACGTCTTTATTTTATTAAGGCGACTAGTATATTTAATTAAAATTAATAATAAAGTTTCCGACTTTTCTTTAAGTATACGTTTAAGTATATATTAAGTAATAAGGAGCCTTCGCGCTAAGGAATATTTGTTTTTTATAACGGGATATATTATAAAAAACTAGCTTTATTTAGGCCTTATTTTATATTCTTATCTTACTTACTCTTTACGCTATTTATAATTTCTTATTAAGTTCTTTATACTCTTTACTAGCTTTATAAGCCGCTTATAAGCAAGATATTATATCTTACTTACTACTATTATTATATCTATCCCCCGCTTTTTATTGCTAGGCTTTTTAACTTATTGGTTTTTTTATATAGCGCTATTACTTAAACCTTTCTGTTAATTTATACGCATTTAGCTATTAAGAAAGTATTAAAGTAAAGATAGGCCGTTTTATTAATATTAATAAGTATAGTTAGTATTAAGGTATTAAATATCTATATTTCCGCTTAAAAGTAAGTAATAAAGTCTTTAATAGCTTTAGTACTTAATTTCTTACTTTTAAGGTTTAAATTATATTAAATAGTTTAAAAAAACCTCTTTATAAAAGAGGTCTTAAAAGCGAGAATATAAAGCACGTAGTTAGTATAGCTAATAAAGCGGATATTAAAACCTAGGAACTTTATTACTTAAGTTAACGTTAAGTCGCGTTTAAACTCTTTATAAGCTTATAAGTAAAGCTTAGCATAGTTAATAGCTAAGCTAACACTCTTAATTATAATAATCTTATTACTAAAATATAAACCCGCAAAGCTAAGCCTATTAAGGATCGTATAAATTATTATTAATAGCTTTTATAAGATTAAGTAGCGGAATATATTATAAAGCTAGTTATTGCTATCTCTTTTAGTTAAAAAGGGATAGCGGATAGACTAAAATAAAGCGTTTATTCGCCTTTATATAGCTAAGCTAAGTATAGTAGTTAAAGAAAAGAGCGTTTATTAAGTAAGACTAAATAAGTCTTTAAGACTTATAGCGGCTATAAGCTAAGAAGGGGATGTTATAGTATAGGCTAAACTATATATAAAGTAAGATAGGGTTTTAGCTATAATAGCTTAAAACGCTATTATAAACCTAGCTATAAACTAATTAAGCTAGGCCTTAAATATATAATTAAGGATAGCATAAATATTATTATAATTGTTTAGCTAAAGCGGGTTTTTATTAGTAATAGTAATTATTATAAATCTTAAGACTATAGTAAGAATAGCTAGCTTAAGGGTATTAAGTATTAGCTTGTTATTCCGCTATAAAAGATTTCTAGCTAAACCTTAAAAACAAATAAGCGGCGGGGGCTTTTAAAAAGTAAAAGCTAAGTAAAAAGTATAGTTAAGTTACTATAAAAACGGCGATTTAAACTAGATTATAGTATAAGGTTAAGGGGTAAGTTATTTAAGTTAAGTATTAAAAGAGGGTAGTATAAGCCGTCCCTTATAGTGCTATAATTTAAGTTAAGTTTATTAGCTTAAGCGCGGTTATAAAAAGCAGTAAAAGTTTATATAAAGGCTTAAACTTAAAGGTTTTAACACTTATTTAAGGACTTAAAGCTATAAAGAATAGCCGCCTTATTTTTATTAAGCTTAAGTGCCTACTTATATCCTTTATATTAAAAGTATAAAGGCTTATATAAAGGCGGGCTAAAAAAGTAGTAATAAAATAGCTAGTCTTAGCTATAAAAGATGTTAAACGATAAAAAGACTTAAAATAAAAGTATAAGGATTATAAACTTAAAGTAAGAAAGGCTATATATATAAAGGTAAGTAAGGTATAGCGGGCTAAGGCTAGTAGTTAAAAGAAGTATAGTTATAAAAAAAGGAAAGAAAAAGAAAGAGGTTAAATAGTAAAGAGAATTTAAATAAATTAACTATAAAGCTTAAAAGGCCTTGTTACTTAAAGGAAGTAGTAGTATATTATTATTAAAATAACTAATTACTTTAAGCGCGGTAAGTTATAGTTTTTTATAATTTATAATAGCTTTTAAGTTTTATACTTAAGCTTAACTACTTAATTCTCTTAGTTAAAAAGTTTTATATTAAGTTATAAAAGCCGCTCATTATACTCTTTTCTAAACTACTTAAATAGCTAACTCTTTTTATAATTTCTTAAAAACCTTTATAATATTTAGTAAAAAGACTGCTTTTTTATTTACTTATAAGTTATAGTTACTTAGCTAGCTTTTTTACGCTATAAGAAACTCTTTTTATAGCTTTCTACTACTTTTCTTTATTATATAACTTTATAAGATTCGTTTAACTTTTTATTTATTTAAGTAAAGCGTCTTTTTATCTTAAACTAGCTTTAAGCGCATAGCTAGCTTATTTACTAGCTATAGTCTTACTATTAAAACGATTAAATAGATATTAAAGGACCTTTTTATATCTAATTAGTATATAAGCTATTTTATTTTAGTAATAACTTTAAACGGCTTAATATGTTTCTTTTAAAGTTTTACTAGTTTACTATTTATAATATAATAGCCTTTATTAAGTTATAGCTAAACTAAATTACTAAGCTTAAATTTTCGCGGGCGGTATTTTTTATTATATCTATTCTTTATAATAGCTTAAGTTAAAGCTATAGTTAACTTAGCTTTTTCTTATAAAACTTCTTAGTTTTATAAATATAAGTAGTTATTTGAAAATTTAGGCTTATAATTTATTCTTATCCTTATAATAAGCTTACTTAAAGCTATATTAATTATTAAGGAGAAGGAGTTATTAAAGCTAAATTAAAAAGCTATTAGTATATTAGTTAAGCGTAAGTTTAAGAAATTAGTAGTTAAGAATTATAATATAATTTGTTTAGTTTAGCTTTGCCTTTTTAATAAGCTATTAGTTTAAAGGTATTAAGCGGTAAATATTAAAAGCTTTAATCTAAAAGCTTGCTATAAAGTTTATTAAAATACTAAAGTAAACTTTAAGTTTTAGTTAAAGATTATCCCTTTTAAAATCCCTTAATAAGCATAAAGCAGCTTAGTATATAATTCTTATACTTAATCTTTTACTATAAACTAATTATTGCTTAAAATAAGAAGATATATCTTAAAGAATTTATTAGTTATAGTTAATAATATATTAAAGAAGTTCTTTATAAAATCTTTTTATAAAGATTATTTAGCTTAAACTACTAAGAGCTTAATAATAAAGTTTATCGCTATTATATAGTATAAAACCGGCAGGCTTTAAATTAAGATAAGCTACCTTAATATCTTATTTTAATCGGTTTAGTTATAGTAATAAGTATTAAAGCTATTTATAACTTTATTTATATATCTACTAAGCTATAAGATTAAAAAGCTCTTAAATAGATCTTACTATATATAAGTATAGCTAGTATAAAAATATTTAGCGTAAGCGTCTTTAACGATTTCCTTAATATAAGTTTAAAGGATATATAGTTTTTAGCGGTTATTATTACTACGCCCTACGGCGTAAGGATAAGGGGACAAGGCGCGGACTAATTACCGCTAGTCGGGGCCGGTACTACGGACTAATTACCGCCGGTTAAGGCCGGTACTACGGACTAATTACCGCCGGTCGGGCTAGTATAACGGACTAATTACCGCACGTAAATATATATAGGGGTTTAGAAATAGTAAAAAGCTTATCTATTTCTTAAAGGCATAACTAGCTACTTTATACTTAGTTCTTTAAGCTAATTCTAAGGATCTTTAACTATACTATCCGTAGTATATAAAGTAAACTATAGATATCCTCGTAGAATCGCTTAATAAACTAAGTATAAGCCCGGTTAGAAACACTATAGACTATAGTCGGGGAAATCCCTTAAATATCCTTAGATATCCTTTAGAAATCGCGGTAAGGTTTATCCTATATCTTCCGGGGTGCTTTTATAGTTAAAAATAGGTCGAACTATAGTTAGGATATCCCGCGGAAATCCTTAAAAATCCCTTAAAGATACTAGCGGAATCCGCTTAATAGTTTCTATAGTATCTCCTATAGTTAGATATATCGTAAACTATAGTTAGGTAGGCTCTTAACTATCCGTAGTTATATCCCGGAAACCTTAGCGGGGTCCGATTAATAATGTTCGTCGTATCTCCTTAAGCGAGCTTTCGTAGTACGTGCTTTAGGCGTTCTTATTACGGGGTTCCGTAAAGCTTCCTTAAAAGTAAAGTAAGAAGTCCGGGCGTGGCCGTTTAGATTCTATAATAACTCCCTTAAGTAAGAAAGAAAAGCTAATATCTTTATTAGTTTAAAGTAAGGATAAAGTAAAGGGGGTGCTAAGTAATAGCTTCGTAGTAGCGATTTTATACTATATTAGTAGTACGCCGTCCTTATCCTTTTAATAGTTTTATTAGCTTATCTAGCCGATAGTAGCTAAGTAGCTTAGGATAGTTAGTAAGCGGCTTTATTATAGATCCTTACTTTATATTTAATCGTGCGGCTTTATCCTTATTAAGGTAATTAGCGCGTCCGGCTAAAACTTATAGTAACGTTTTTCCGACTTTCCTTTAAGGTATATATTCGGGCCCTTACTAAGTAGTAAGGAGTCTCCGCGCTAAGGTATGCTTAAGTTCCTTAGCGGGATATATTATAAGAGATTAGCTTTATTTAGGCCTTATCTCGTATTATTATCTTACTTACCCTTCTTACGCCGTTTTTTAATCCTCCGCTAAGTCTCCTATTTTACTTACTAGCCTTATAAGCCGCTTATAAGCGAGATATTATATCCTACTTACTGCCGCTATCGTAGTTATCCCCCGCTTTTTATCGCCGGGCTTTCCGACTTATTATCCTTTTTATGCGGCGCTACTACCTACGCCTTTCCGCCGACTAACGCGCGTCTAGCTACCGGGAAGGTATTAAGGTAAGGGTACGCCGTCCCGCTAATATTAATAAGTATAGTAAGCACCGGGGTATTAAACGTCTATATTCCCGCTTAAAAGCGGGTAACGAGGTCCTTAATAGCCTTAATGCCCGACTCCTTGCTCTTAAGGTTCTAAATATACTTAATAGTCTCGAAGAACCTCTATATAAAGGGGGCCTTAAGGGCGAGAATATAGAGCGCGTAGTCGGTGCGGCTAATAAAGCGGATATCGAAGCTTAAGACCTTTATTGCCTAAGTTAGAGTTAAGTTGCGTTTAAACTCTTCGCGGGCCTATAAGTAAAACTTAGCGTAGTTTATAGCTAGGCGGAAACTCCCGATTATTATAATCTTATCGCCGGAGTATAGGCTTATAAAGCTAAGTCCGTTAAGGATTATATCGGTTATTACTAGCAGCTCCTATAAGATCGGGCGGCGGAATATATCGCGAGGCTAGTTATCGCTATCTCCTCCGGTTAAGGAAAGACGGCGGATAGACTATAATAAGGCGCTCGTACGCTTTTATATAGCCGGGCTAAGCGTAGCGGCGGGCGGGAAAAGCGTTCGCTAAGAGGGACTAAACGGGTCCTTAAGGCTTATAGCGGCTATAAGCTAAGAAAGGGATTTTATAATACGGGCTAGACCGCGTGTAAAGCGAGACGGGGTTTTAGCTATAGTTGCTTAAGACGCCGCTATAAACCTAGCTATAAACTAGTTAAGCTAAGCCTTAAATACGTAGTTAAGGATAGCGCGGATATCGTTTTAGTCGTTTAGCTAAAGCGGGTTTCTACTAGCTATAGCGGCTACTATAGATCTTAGGACTATAGCGAGGTTAGCTAACCTTAAGGCGTTAAGCATTAGCTAGTTATTCCGCTAATAAAGATTTCCGGCTACGCCTTAAAAAATATACGGGCGGCGGGGGCTTCCGGACGGTAAGAGCTAAGCGGGAGGTATAGCGGAGTTGCCGCGAAACCGGCTATCTAGACCTCGCTATAGCATAAGGCCGGGAGGCGAGTCGTTTAAGTTAAGCGTTTAAAGAGGGTAGTATAGGCCGTCCCTTATAGTGCCGTAGTTTAGGTCGAATCTATCGGCTTAGGCGCGGCTATAGAAAGCGGCGTAGGTTTATACGGAGGCTTAAACTTAGAGGTTTTAGCTCTCGTTAAGGGACTTAAAGCTATAGAGGATAGTCGCCTTATTTCTATAGAGCTCGAGAGCTTATTTATATCCTTCGTATTAAAGGCGTAAAGGCTTATAGAAGAGCGGGCTAAAGAAGTAGTTACGGAATAGCTAATCTTAGCTATAGGAGATATTAGATAATAAAAGGACTTAGAACGCGAGTATAAGGATCGTAGGCTTAAGGTAAAGAAAGTTATATATATAAGAGTAAGTAAGGTGCGGCGGGCTATAGCCGGCGGTAAAGGGGAATATAGTTATAAAAAGAAAAAAGGAAAGGAGAGAGGGTAAGCGGCGGAGAGAATTTAAATAAGTATACTATAAGGCTAAAAAGGCCTTATTGCTTAAAGTAAACGGCGGTATATTATTATTAAAATAACTAATTACCTTAAGCGTAATAAGTTATAGTTTCTTATAACTTATAGTAGCTTTTAGGTCTTATACTTAGGCCTAACCGCTTAATTCTCTTAGTTAGAGAGTTTTATATTAAGTTATAAAGGCCGCGCGTTATGCTCTCGTCCGAACTACTTAAGTAGCTAACTCCTCTTATGCCTTTTTAAAGGCTTTTACGATCTTTAGCGAGAAGACCGCTTTTTTATTTACTTATAAGTTATAGCTGCTTAGCTAGCCTTTTTAGGCTACGAGGAACTCCTTTCTTAGCTTTCCGCCGCCTTTTTTTATTATATAGCTTTATAGGATTTATTTTACTTTTTACTTATCCGGGTAAGGTATCCCTTTATCCTAGACTAGTCTTAAGCGTATAGCTAGCTCGTTTGCTAGTCGTAGTTATGCTACCGAAACGACCGGATAAATATTTAAGGACCTTTTTATATCTAGCCGGTATGCGAGCTATCTTACTTTAGCGGTAACCTTAAACGGCCTAGTATATCTTTTTTAAAGCTTTATTAGTCTGCCGTCCGCGATATAATAGCCTTTACTTAGCTATAGCTAGACCTAATCGCCGGGCTTAAATTCTAGCGGGCGGTGTTTCTTATTATATCTATCCTTTATAGCGGCCTAAGCGTAAGCGATAGCTAACCTAGCTTTTTTTTATAAGACCTCTTAGTTCTATAGGTATAAGTAGTTACCTAAGAACCGGAGGCCGTTATCTATTCTTATCCTTATAATAAGCTTACTAAGGGCCGCGTAAATTACTAAGGAGAAGGAATTATTAAGGCTAAACTAAAAGGCGATTAGCGTATCGGTTTAGCGTAGGTCTAGGAAATTAGCGGTAAAGAATCGTAGCGCGATTTCTATAGTCTAGTTTCGCCTTTCCGATAAGCCGTCGGTTTAAGGGTACTAAGCGGTAGATATAAGAAGCTTTAATCCGAAGGCTTGCTATAAGGTCCGCTAAAATGCTAAAGTAAACTTTATATCCCGGTTAAAGATTATCCCCTTCGGAATCCCTTAGTTAGCGCGGAGTAGTTCGGTATATAACGCTTATGCTTAGTCTTCCGCTATAAACTAGTCGTTGCTTAAGATAAGGAGATATATTTTTAAGAATTTATCGGTTATAGTTAGTAAGGTATTAAAGAAGTTCCTTATAGGATCTTTTTATA
>JAPEBW010001604.1:0-21534 GCA_027405785.1 Ophiocordyceps robertsii | reverse complement strand
ATAGTTAAAGACGGCTAGTATTAGCTATAAGCGGTATAGGTTAAATACGCTTATATTCGGCTTAAGCTAGCTTCGGCTAGTAATAGGATTAGTATTGGATAGATCGACCAATGCCTTATATAATCGACTAATGCCTTATATAAAGCTACAGTAAGAGGCCTTCCTTTAAAAGAGGATAAAATCTCGTAAAAGGTTTTAAGATAAGGATATTTAGTTTTATAAGCTAGTCGTAAGTAAAAAAGGATATATTACTTATAACTAGTAATAGAAATAGCGTAAGCTATTTTTATTAGCTTAAAAAGTAGTTTAATAACCTTATAAGTTAAACGAGGTATAAGTTATAGATTAGTATATAAAAGTATATAAAAGTATATAAAAAGAAAGCTTTTTAGTAGCCTTAGAAAGGTATAAAAGGAGGTCCTGTCTTCTCCTTCCCTTAACTTCTTTTCTTTCCTTCTTTCTTCTTTTTTAGCTAGTTTTAATATAAGAAATCCACATAATAAGATACCCTTACCTTATTCGGTTTAGTAGTTAGTACTAAGTCTTCTTCTCCCTTTCTAGCTAGTAAATTTAAAATAGATAAACTAAGCCTTACTACTTAGTATACGAGAAATACTAAAGGTTCCGAGATAAAAGGCGAGGCTTATATAAATAAATTAGCTATTTAATAACCTTCTTTCCTTTAAAGAAGCGCGGCGGAATAGTATTTTAAAAACCTTTTAAAACTATAATAAAAAGAGCATATTAAGCTAAGTATTAAATTAAGCTAATAGATCTCTGCTTTATAAAACCGGTTTAAATTCCGCTAAGGTATAGCGATATAAGTACTTAATAAAGAGTACTTTACTATTAAAAATATAGTAATAAAGTCTAACTTTAAGTCTTTAATATCGCGCTTATAATATCAAGCTAAGGCTATGCTTAATTAGCTAAACTACTAAATTAAAGTAATTTATTAAAAGCTAAACGTTTATTTACAAAATCCTTATACTATTTAATAGGAAATAAGTATATTAATAAAGAGATTAACGAATATAAGGAAATTCGTTTTTAGCTATAAATTAAATATACTTAAAGATCTTAAAAGTACTTATTAGTATAAAAGAAATAGGTTTAACTTATAAAAAGGCGAGGTCTAGCTAGCTATACCTTATATATACTTTAAAGATAGTTTAAAACGCTTTAACTATTTAATAAGGGCTTACTAAGACCGCGAGTTATATTCTTAAACCGCTTAGTAAAGGCGGATATACTATAAGCTTTATAGCGTTTACTAAGTTAAGGAAAAAACCTATTTAAATAGCTAAAAATATAAGCTAAGGTCCTCTAGCTTAAGAGAAAACGAACATTTAAGACTATATACTTACTAACTTTAAAGCTAAACTAAGTATACTTTATAATTAAGAAAAGAACTATAGTAAAGATTAATAACTACTTAAAGGACGAAGAGTATAATATAAAAGGAGCTTAAATAAATACCGATAAAAGCTTAAAGAAAACCGCAATCTATATTATAATACACTTAGTTTAAGAGGCTAATAAGATATATACATTTTATAATAAAGCATTCCCTTTAAAGAATAAACTTTACTAATATATTTAAGATAAGCACCCCCTTTACCTTAGCTAAGATATTACTATATAAAGATATAGCTTAATATAGTAAGTTGTTATTTAAAAGCTATAAAGCGTTTAAATAGTTAAGGCTTTACTTAACGTTTAACTATTAAGCCTTTATAAGATATTATATTTTACTAATATATACTTACTAATTTATAAAAAAGAAAGGCCTAGGATAAGTATTAAAGATTATATAAATATTTAGGTAAATTAAGGCCTTATTTAAGCCGACTTATTAAAGACTTTTTAAGATATAATTATAAAATTCTTTTAACGAATTCTTATTTAGGGAGTAAGAAGAAGAGCTACTATTAAATAAATAGAATTTACTATATATATACTAAGAAGGTTAAATAGAAGCTTTATAATCGGAAAAGTAATAAATAGCGCTTAAATAGTAAGAAGCTTAGCGGCTAATATATTACTAAGCTAAGATTTTTTATTTTTTAATAAAAGGACCTTATTAACTTTTTATCAGTCTTATAAAATAAGGCCTATAAAAAGATTAAAGCTAAAGTTAAGATAGTTTAGCTAAGACTAGCGATATAAAAATAAGTAATTTACTTCGTTATTATAATAATTCTAGCTAATTTTAGCTACGCCTTACTTATATAAGTCCGGGCACCGCTATTAAGGCGTAATATAATATTCTTCTTTAATAACTTTAAACTTACTTAAATAATAATATAAGATTATAAAAGCTTTATAGTAATAAACTATTTTAAAGAATTATTAATACTTTATTTAACCTAAAAAGTAAGGATAATTATAGACTTTAATAATTAGTTTTAGCTATATAAAGAGGTAGATATTACTACTCCCTTAATAAAAGTCCTTATAGAAAACCGAAATAAAATAAACCCCGCTAAGGACTTTTTATAAAAAGATCTTATAGTAAACTATAAGCTTAAAATCAGCCGAATTAAAGGCTTACCCGAACTTACTATTAATAAAGGTGTTTAGATCTATACTAAGGACTTAAAATATATATTAAAAGTTTAAGATATTCTTAAATCGTTTCCCCGCTTTATTAAAATAAGAAAGTAGTATATATAAAGAAGTTTTAATATATATATATTCCTTTAATAAAAGGATAGTAATATTAATAAGTTATATTAAGATTATATCTTTTAAGCGATAAAGATAAGAAGGTAGTTAATATAATATCTAGCTAGCTAATTATATAAAGACGATTAAAATAAGTTTATAAGCTAACTCCGTTTATAGCCTTAGTATTTATAATATAAAAGATAGTAAATAAAAAAGGAAAAGAGATAAATAATTATAAACTTATAAGGGATTAACGTTATCATACTTTAAATACTTACTTAATGCCGCTTTAAAGTAATATAATTAAACGCCTTTAAGGAAAAAAGTTTATTAGTATAGTAAACATATAATCGTTTTTTTATTAGTTCTTAGTTTATTAAGACTATAAAGAAAAGTTTATAATTATAAGCTATCGCGGGCTAAAAAGATCGCTTATAATACTTATAAGCTTTAAGAACTTACCGGTATACGTTTAAAGGTTTATTAATAACGTTTTCCGTAAATCTAAAAAATACGTAGCGGCTTATATTAACGATATTATTATCTATTTTAATATAGGTAAAAAATACCTTTAATACTTAAAGGTAGTATTCTGCGCTTTTTATAACTATAATATTACTTTATCTAGATTAAAGCCCTTTTTAGTATATCTATTTATATAATTCCTTAAATTTAAAGTTAACGTTATTAGCTTAATTAATATATATAAATACGTATAAGCTTTAAAGAATATTGCGTTTTTAAAAAATATTTAATAGCTTAAGAAATAGATCGGCTTTATAAAATAGCTATACTATATAGTCCCGTATTTCGCTAAAAAAGTTAACGTTTTATAAAAACGAATAACGGAGCTACTTTAAGTAAGATAGGAAGAAAAGGTCCCCTTAAGGGGTTAAGGAAAGGCACGATATACTATAAAAGCCGCTTTTTAGCTTACCTTAAAAGAAGATAAGGCCTTAATAAATCTAACTAAAAAACCTTTTAAGCTTTAAATAATTTACTACTTTAACCCCGCTTAATAGCTATTTATTTAAATCGATATATCTTAAGAATACGAAGTATTAGCTATAACCTTTTACTTAAAGAAAGGTACGGAATAAGATAAGAAGACTTTACTAACTTAAACTAAGGTTTAGCTTATTATTTACTTAAGCCGCGCCTTTTAAGCTAAAAAACCTTAATATTAGCTTATAAAACTTAAAGTAGCTAGTTTAGTATAAGCGGTTTATAAGCTACGTGTTATAGTACTATCTATAAAAACGCTATAAGTAATCGTCTTTACCGACTATAGAAATACCTATAAAATCGTATATTAAAAATCCTTATTTTTATTAGTATAAAATCTAACGATAAGCTAGTCCTTACTTCGTAATACTTAAGCTAATTCCCGCTAAAGGTATACTATATTTTAAGCGTTAAAAACGTCGTATTAAACGCTCTTTTACATTTACCGTATTAAAATAATAAGCTAGTATCCTTAAACCTAAAAAGAGAATAAAAACGTATTTAAGAAAAGAAGATAATAAACCGCGTGTTCTTTTATATAGAAGTATTAATTAAATTACCGCTCCGCTTAAGAATAATAAATAGATATATAAAGGATATATAGTAAGTAAAGATTATTATATAGCTTAGAGATTAAGATAATATCCTTAAACCTTTATTCCTTAAATTATAAAGGTTACTATACTTTATAAAGAATAATAAACGCTAAAGACTATATATCCTTAAGCCTTATAATAAGGAGATTATTGAAGATGCTTACGCTAAATTTTTATATACTCGCCGCACTTATATATAATAGGATTTATCTAAAAGTTTCTTAATCTTATAGCTTAGTAAATATATAAATAAGGTTATAGACGGCTATAATACTTATTATAATAACTAAACAAATTAAAGTAAGACGCTAAAGTAGCTTATCTTAATTTAAAGCCCGCTAATCTTATACTATATAATAGTAATAGACTTTATTACTAAGCTCTTAATAGTTTAAGCTAAATAATCTTAATAAAAAGATCCTATAAAAAGCTCCTTTAATACCTAACTAACTATAACTAATAAATTCTTAAAGATATATATCTTTATCTTAAGTAATAATTAGTTTATAGCGGAAAACGAAGTATAAGTATTATACTTAAAGCTACTTAGCGCTAATTAAGGGATTTTAAAGGGGATAATCTTTAACTAAGATATAAAGTTTTCTTTAGTATTTTAGCGGACTTTATAGTAAGCTTTCGGATTAAAGCTTTTTATATTTACTACTTAGCACTTTTAAACTAATAGCTTATTAAAAAAGCGAAACTAAACTATATAAATCACGCTATAATTCTTTATTACTAATTTCTTAAACTTATACTAACTAGATATATTAATTGCTTTTTAGTTTAGCCTTAATAATTCCTTTTTCTTAGTAATTTATATAGCTTTTAGAAAGCTTGTTATAAAGATAAAGATTAATAACGGCTTTTAGCTTTTTAGTAACTACTTATACTTATAAAACTAAGAGGTCTTATAAAAAAAGCTAAGTTATTACTTACGCTTAAGCCGCTATAAAGGATAGATATAATAAGAAATACTGCTTATTAAAATTTAAGCCTAGCGATTAAGTTTAGCTATAGCTTAATAAGGGTTTAAATATTATAGATAGTAAACTAGTAAAACTGTAAAAAAAACCCTAAGCCGTTTAAAGTTATTATTAAAATAAGATAGCCTATATACTAATTAAATATAAAAAGGCCCTTTAATATCTATTTAATCGTTTTAATAGTATAACTATACTTAGTAAATAAGCTAGCTATATACTTAAGCTTAGTTTAAAATAAAAAGATATTTTATTTAAATAAGTAAAAAGTTAAAAAAATCCTATAAAGCTATCTAATAAAAAAAGGCAGCGGAAAACTAAAAAAAGAGTTTTTTATAACTTAAAAAGGCTAGCTAAGTAGCTATAACTTATAAGTAAATAAAAAAGCAATCTTTTAATTAAAAATTGTAAAAGCCTTATAGAAAGTATAAAAGGGGTTAGCTACTTAAGTAGTTTAAATAGAAGTATAATACGCGGCCTTTATAACTTAATATAAAACTCTTTAACTAAGAGAATTAATTAGTTAAACTTAATTATAAGACTTAAAAGCTATTATAAGTTATAGGAAATTATAACTTACTATACTTAAAGTAATTAATTATTTTAATAATAATATAATGCTATTTACGTTAAGTAATAAGGCTTTTTTAGCTTTATAGTATACTTATTTAAATTTTCTCTACTACCCGCCTTTTTTCCTTTTTTTTATAATTATGTTTCCTTATACCGCTAGCTTTAGCTTATTATACCTTACTTACCTTTATATATTTAACTTTCTTTACTTAAAGCTTATAATCTTTATATTCTTAATTTAAGTCCTTTTTTCGTTTTATATTTTTTATAGCTAAGATTAGCTAGTTTATAACTACTTTTTTAGCCCGCTTTTTTAGAAGCCCCTACGAATTTAATATAAAGAATATAAGTAAGCGCTTAAGCATTTTAAAAATAAAGCGGCTATCTTTTATAGCTTTAAGTCTTTTAATAAGAGTTAAAACCTTTAAGTTTAAGCTTTTATATAAACTTATACCGCTTTTTATAACCGCGCTTAAGCTAACAGATTTCACTTAAATTATAGTATTATAAAAAATAGCTTATATTACCTTCTTTAATAACTTAAACGACTTACCTTTTAGCTTTATATTATAGTATAGTTTAACCGGCTAGTTTTTTAGTAACTTAAGTATACCTCTTACTTAGCTCTTACTATTTAAAAGCCCCCGCCGGCTATATATTTTTTAAGGCGTAGCTAGATATCTTTCTTAGCGGAATAACTACCTTATACTTTATGCCTTTAAGTTAGCTAACCTTATTATAATCTTAAGATTTATAGTAGCTATTATAGCTAGTAAGAACCCGTTTTAGCTAAACGATTTAAACGATATTTACGCTATCCTTAACTATATATTTAAAGCCTAGCTTAACTAGTTTATAGCTAACTTTATAATTAAATCTTAAGCCTTTATAGCTAAAACCTTATCTTACTTTATATACGGTTTCGCCCGCGCTATAAAATCCCTCTTTTAGCTTATAGCTGCTATAAGCTTTAAGGACTTATTTAGTCCCGCTTAATAAACGCTTTTTCCTTTTACCGCTATGCTTAGCCCGGCTATAGAAAAGCGTATAAGCGCCTTATTATAATATATCCGCCGTTCTTTCTTAACTTAAGGAGATAGCAATAACTAACCCTGCAATATATTTCGTCGCTTAATCTTATAAAAGCCGCTAATAGTAATTAATATAATTCTTAATAAGCTTAGCTTTATAAGCTTATACTTTAGTAATAAGATTTTAATAATTAAGAGTTTCTGCTTAGTTATAAACTATACTAAGTTTTACTTATAAGTATATAAAGAGTTTAAATATAACTTAACTTTAATTTAAAAAATAAATTTCTTAGGTTTTAATATCCGCTTTATTAGCTATACTAACTATACGCTTTATATTCTTACTTTTAAGGCCTTTTTTATAAAAAGGTTTTTTAAAACTATTAAATACGTATAAAACCTTAAAGGTAAGGAATAAAGTATTAAGGCTATTAAGAACTTTATTACCCGCTTTTAAGCGGCAATATAAATATTTAATACCTTAATACTAACTATACTTATTAATATTAATAAGACGGCTTATTCTTACCTTAATTATTTCTTAGTAACTAAATATATATTAATTAGTAAAAAGGTATAGGTTTTCGTACTATATAAAAGAAAAATAAGTTAAAAAGCTTAATAATAAAGAGTAAGGGAAAGTTATAATAGTAGTAATAAGTAAGATATAATATCCTACTTATAAGCGGCTTATAAGACTAGTAAAGAGTATAAAAAACTTAGCGGAGGTATTATAAAATCTAAACGGCTATACTTAAACTCCTTACTTTCTTTTTAAAGAGCTTTATAAAACCTTATAATAAGAACGCTTAAAGGACGTATTATAAAGGCTCGCTTAAGGAGATATAACGATATTATTAGTTAGACCCCGCTAAGGTTTTTAAGATAAAATTATAAAAGCTTAAAAGCCTATCTAATTATAGTTTATAATATTTTTAATTATAAAAGATACTTTAAAAGCTATTTAACGGATTTTGTTAATTCTATTAAAGGATATTTAAAGATTTCCGCTCGATATCTTAATTATAGTTCGGCTTATTTTAAACTATTAAAATACCTTAAAAGATATAAGATATACGTTATTACGATTTTTATAGGATATTTAAGGATATTTAAAGGATTTCCTTTACTATAGTTTATAGTATTTTTAATTAAGCTTATACTTAGTTTATTAAGTAATTTTATAAGAATATTTATAGTTTATCTATATACTAACGATAAATAGTAAGATAGTATAATTTAAGATACTGAAAATTAGCTTAAAGAACTAAGTATAAAGTAGCTAGCTATACCTTAAAGAAAAAATAAGCTTTTTACTATTTTTAAACCTTTCTATGCGTTTATATATAGTAATTAGTCCGTTATACTAGCTTAACTAGTAGTAATAAGTTTAAAGTACCGGCCCCGATTAATAGTAATTAGTCCGCGCTTTATCCCTTTAATTTTACGCTATAACGCGTAGTAAGAGGATGAAAAACGGTATAAAAAGTAAGATAATAATATAAGATAAGGCTTAAATAAAGCTAATCTCTTATAATATATCCTGCTATAAAGGATAAATATTCTTTAGCGCGGAGACTTTTTATAACTTAATAAGTGCTTAGACGCACGCTTAAAGTAAAGTTAAAAACCTTATTACTAGTTTTAGCTAAATATACTAGTCGCCGTAATAAAATAAAGATATATAACTAAATAGATAGTAAAGATTTATAATAAAGCCGCTTATTTATTATCTTAAGCTACTTAATTACTAGCGGCTTAATAAGCTAAAAAGACAATTAAAAAGACAAGGATAGTATATTACTTATATAGTATAAACACGCTATTATAAAGCTATTACTTAGCGCCCCCTTTACTTTATTTTTACTTTAAACTAATAAAGATATTAGCTTTTCCTTTTTACTTAAAGGAGTTATTATAAAATTAAAACGGCTATACTTAAACTTCTTACTTTACTTTTAAAGAGCCTTATAAAACCTTATAATAAAAACGCTTAAAGTACGTACTATAAAGACTTACTTAAAAAGATACGATAAATATTACTAGTTAAACCTTACTAAGGTTTTTAAGATATAATTATTACGGCTTAAAAGCTTATTTAATTATAGTTTATAACGTTTTTAACTACAACGCCTTATAATATAAAGATAAGGGGATAAGGCGTAGACTAATTACTATTAATTAAGGCTAGTACTATAAACAAACTATTACTAGTTAAGGCTAGTATTATAAACTAATTACTATTAATTAAGCTAGTATAACGGACTAATTACTATATAAAACGTATATAAGGGTTTAAAAATAGTAAAAAGCTTATTTCTTCTTTAAAGTATAGTAAGTTACTTTATACTTAGTTCTTAAAGCTAATTTTAAGGATCTTTAACTATACTATCTTACTATCTATTATTAATATATAAATAAACCGTAAATATCCTTAAAAGATTACTTAATAAACTAAGTATAAGCTTAATCGGAAATACTATAAACTATAATTAAGGAAATCCTTTAAATATCCTTTAATATCCTTTAAAAATCGTGGTAAAGTCTATTCTATATCTTTTAAGGTGCTTTTATAATTAAAAATAGGCTAAACTATAATTAAGATATCCCGCGGAAATCCTTAAATATCCCTTAAAGATACTAACGGAATCCGCTTAATAGTTTTTATAGTATCTTTTATAATAAAAATTATCGTAAACTATAATCGAATAGGCTTTTAAGCTTTTATAATTATATTTTAAAAACCTTAATAAGGTCTAATTAATAATATTCGTTATATCTCTTTAAGCGAGCCTTTATAGTATATACTTTAAGCGTTTTTATTATAAGGTTTTATAAAGCTTCTTAAAAGCAAAGTAAGGAGTTTAAGTATAGCTATTTAAATTTTATAATAACTCCTTTAAGTAAGAAAGAAAAGCTAATATCCTTATTAGTTTAAAGTAAAAATAAAGTAAAGAAAGCGCTAAGTAATAGCTTAATTATAAAGGCACCTTAAAAAATATAAGATAGACTTTACTATACTTTTTAAAGGATATTTAAGGGTATTTAAGGGATTTCCTAAATTATAGTTTATAGTATTTCCGATTAAGCTTATACTTAGTTTATAAAGTAATTCTATAAAGATATTTAGAAGTTATTTAAGTATTAATAATAAATAGTAAGAAAATATAGTTCAAGATCTTTAAAATTAGCTTGAAGAACTAAGTATAAAGTAGCTAGCTATACTTTAAAGAAAAGATAAGCTTTTTAATATTTTTAAAACCTTATATACGTTTATATATAGTAATTAGTTTATTATATTAGCTTAACTAATAGTAAATAGTTTATAGTACCGGCCTTAACTAGTAGTAATTAGTTTATAGTACCGGATTTAACTAATAGCAATTAGTCCGCGCCTTATCCCTTTTTCCTTACGCTGTAAGGAGTAGTAACTAAACACTTACTTTATACCGCTTTAGTTAAATATAATCTTAAAGCTTTACGGAATTTCTTTATATTTTTAGTTAATACTTACTTATTTTTATACTAATTTCTTATTTACTTAAAATACTAAAAACGCTTTATAATAGTTACTTACTAAAGCCTTAAGCGCTTTATAGTAGCTTTTATAAGTTATAAGAACTTTTTTACTTAAGTTTTAAGGTTTTTAGATTAAATTCTAAGCGGTTATATTAATTAAACTATAAAGTCTATAAATAATATTATTATGTTTTTAGCTTTATTAAAAAAAATTATTTACTTTATAGCGATCCTTTAGCTTTTAATAAAGTATAACTTTACTTTCTCCTTTAAAAAGTCCTTTTTAAAGTACTTTTTAACTTAGCTTTTTAAGTTTTAAGTTAATAAAGTTAATCTTATAAATATTTAAAAATACGTATATACACTCCTTGCTATTTTATTCCTTAATACCTTTTAAGCGCGTAAGAAATAAATCGGCCTTATTAACGAGCTTTAATACCTTATTACTTACTTTACTTAATTATTTACGTCGCTATAAAAATTAAAAACTACTAAGTTTAAAACCGTAAAAGATAATAGCTAGCCTTTTAGCGAGTAAATATAAGTATATTTTATAGCTAGGAATAAGTTTATTATCGTACTAATTAACTATGTTATATATAAGTTAAAGTAAGGTAATACCTTAATTAGTGCCTTATAATTAATATATATAGTAGGTTTAATATACCCTTTTACTTTTAGCTTTATAACGCTAAAACGAAGATATAAATAACCTTTTAGCTAACCTTTAGATGCCTTATAAAATAGGAGTAGTAGCGGGACTTGCCTTTTAGCTTAGTAAGTAAGTAGACTTTAATAGTTAGTTTATTAGCTACTAAGTTTAAGTAAGCGTAGGTCTTAAATAAGTTGTTAATAAAAAAAGCTAGCTAAGGTGCGATAACGGAAGTTATAAGTATAGACTTAGCGATTTTCTCTTTTAAGCTTATAACTATTATACTAATAAACTATGTTATATATAAGCAAAAGTAAGGTAGTACTTAACTAGTACCTTATAATTAATATATATAATAAGTTTAATATTTACTTTATCTTTAGTAGGGCTTTAAGCCTTTTAAGAAATAACTATAGTATTTACTTAAAGCGCGGTGCCTTATTAATATTACGTCTATAAGCTGCTTTTTTTTAGGTAAATATAAGCTATAAATTTAAGTAATATTATTATATTTTATATCGCGATAAGTACTTCCTAAAATCTTAAGTAAAGACTGCTTTAAATAAATCTTTGCCTTATTATATACTTAAGCTGCTAATTATAAGACAGCAAACCGCGCTATTAGCTTATAAATTTAAAGGTCGCTTATTTAATATAAGCGTATTATAATCTTTAATTATCCTTAATTAATATAAAGTAAGTAATAAAAATAATCTTTCTTTACTATACCGCTACTTATAGTATTATTAAGTAGTAATCTATTTTTTACTATTAATATAAAAAGTAGTAATTACTTAACCCTTACTTTTTAATACTTTAGCTAGTTTCTCCTTAAAGTTTATAATATTCTTAAGGGTAAGAATATCCTTATAGACTTTTATTTTAGCTTCTTATTAAAAAACCTACGCTTATTAAGAATAAAGAACTTAACGATATTTAAAAAAACAAAGCCTTTATTTAATAAGTTTTTCTTATTATTAAGGCCTTTATTATTTTAATACTTTACTAAGAAATTAAGGATATATACGCTTTAAATAAAAAATAAAGCCTTATTTTAAAATAGCTTAGTATAAATAAAGTTTAAGAAAAATTACCCTTCTTTTTATTAACGGCTTATTATACCTAAAAAGAACTAATAAGTGCCGCCGCTAATATATTTTTAACTTTTATATAGACTTAATTATTAAGAATAGATGCTTTTAAAAGTTTTACTTTAAACGCCGCTTTATATAAAAACAACTCTTTATAAGCTCTATTATTTCTTATATTTCCTAACTTATTAATAAGTAATTAGCTAAGTATAATACTTATTATTATAACTAAATAAACCGCTTTAAGCCGGCGGGAAACTTAGTTTTTATTTATTCCTTAAGTATGTTATTTTATATTATTATTATAAATCTTATTACTAGCCTCTTAAGTATTCTTTTTAAAGGTCTTTTATAAGTAATACCGCTTTAAGAATACTTTAATATTTTACTTATAGTATTTTATAGGTTTTTTAAGATATACCCTCTCCCTTTAAGCTATAATTACTTTACTACTAATAATTAAGCGTAAACGCTTTATTAATTAAGGGATTTTATAGATTATATTTAACTACGACTTAAAGTTTATATCCGCCTTTAAAAGTACCTTTAAGCCGCGTTCAAATTCAAGCTTTTAGGTTTTACCGCTTAATACCTTTAAATAAACGGTTTATTAAAACATTTAAATTAAACAGTAAAAATCGTTTTTAAGTTTTTCACTACTAACTTTTAAAATAAATATTAAGTTTAAGCCTTATTATACTTTTAGTTTTCCTTAAATAACTCTTCTTTTATAGTTATTTAAACGTTTTAAAGTAAGCTTATTATAAGTAAATATATTAAGAATAGCTTATAGCACTTTAAAGACTAAGCTAAGGCTATTAACTAATAAGGTTTTTAAGACTAAGCTAAGATATCGCTAGCTTATACTAAAGCTTTTATAAAACGTTAATATAACGCTAAATAATAAAAGCTTAAGTTAAAGCTAAGTAATTAAGCTAAGCTATAGCTTATTAAAAACTACTTAGTTACTAATAGCCGTATAATAAAGCTTAAGGAACACTATATTAAACCGTTTAATATTATAAACTATATTAGCTATCTTACTTACTTATTAATTATAAATAACTTTATAAATATATATAAAGTTATTTTTATTTTTTACTTTAAGCTAGCGGCTACGCTAAAGAATTGTCTTAACTTTAAGCTTAATATAAACTATTAAAAATTAAAGCGTATCCTTAATACCTATAAGCGGAAATATAGCTATAATAAGGCTTAAAAAGAGTTTTTAATTACTTAAGAAAAATAGCTAAATAGCTATAACCTTTAAGTATTAGTATAAGAATAGTACTAATAGTATAGGCTGACTAAGTGCGGGGAATGCGCTAGGTAAGAAGCCCCGCTTTCGGTCCCGACTCGATAGGTAGTTAACAGGCCCCCGCGACTAAAGCTAGGAGACTCTCCCTTCTATAAGCTTTAGTCTTATAATAAAGTAAGCAGCCAAGCAATACCACAACCTATCGTACTATCCACTATCTTTACTACTTAATTAGTAGTACTGCGAGACTATCTCCTTATAATTTCTAAAGCTTCCCTTTTAAATTACCTAGTAAAGATAGCATTAGCGAAGGGATCGCGAAGCGGTGCCGAACCGGCGCGGCGAAGCTACTATAACCCTAACTAAGGCTTACGAGTATAAGAGATTTATTTAGATAACGAATCCGACTAAACACCCTCTATACTTAAGATAATAGAAGTGCCGTTAAGAATATCCTTACTAGTAGGTGCTCGGTCCCCGCTACTTCGAGAAAAACAGAAGGCCCTTTAAAGCTATATCGAGGAACTAAAGGAGACCTAACGGTTATAAGAGCGTATCGCATAGCTTAAAGAGGAAATATAAGAAAAAGGAGGCTTACTCCTTAACTAATTAAAAAGGCGTTACCGGTCGGACT
Organism: Ophiocordyceps robertsii; assembly: GCA_027405785.1. Lineage (NCBI taxonomy): Eukaryota > Fungi > Ascomycota > Sordariomycetes > Hypocreales > Ophiocordycipitaceae > Ophiocordyceps > Ophiocordyceps robertsii. The sequence goes on along the minus strand of JAPEBW010001604.1, from coordinate 7,522 downwards.
CCCCCGATTCGGCAGCTAATCGAGGCAGCGAGGTAAAGCTTAAAAACATTACTTAGTTAGCTTAACTAACTAATTCTTAGAAACGACTTAACTAGCTCTATAACCTAAAGGATACGTTTAAAGCTATACCCCGACGATTCCGCCGAGACGACGTTAAAATCCTATTTATAGTAAATTATATATATACTAACTATAAGGCGAGATAGCGCCGATACCTTAAGGAATAACCGCCGATTAATTAAGAATAATATAGCGCTAGCTAGATCTATTTTAAGGAATAAACACTTATACTTATTAAGGATACGGCAAATAGAGAAATACTCCTAGCAACGTAGCTAAAGAACGCTTAGTAGCGAGATATATAGTCTTTACTAAAGTTTAGCCTTTACCTTAACTCTATCGAACGGCATTTCGAGCGGCTATTAAAGCAGATACGGTTATTAAGGTTCTTTGCTAAGTTACGACTAAAGCTTCGGGAGCAACTTAACCTTTACTCGATACCTATTTATAAGTATAGTAGAAAAGAATTAGTCTAAGTAGCTTAACGCTACTAAGACGCTATAAATAGTAAGAAACGCCGTTTAGGCGTAAGCTTTAGATTAAGATAGCGTAGAATAAGCTTAGGATCCTCTAACCGAGGAAATTCCTACCGTAGGAGAGGCCGTAGTAGACGGTAGTCGGGAGGTTCTCGCTATTAAGGCACTACCGATACCTTAATAATAATAAGGGGAGACTTACGTTTAGATACCCCTCGACGTAGCCGCGGCTAAGGTCGTAGAAAAGGGCGAGGCCGAGGCTAAGGCTTATCCTAAAACTAAGGGGTTATCTATTTTAAATGCAATAAGCTAGGTCACTATATAAATAAGTATACCTTAGCTTTAACTATAAATACCTTAGCGAACACCTTATATATTAAAGCCGCTCTATAGGGAAACGCTTAAAGGCTAGAGTGAACGCCTCTCTTCTAGCTACGTTAGTACCTTAAGGGGAGCTATTATAGACTCCCGTAGTGCTACTAAGGCGAAACCCTATTAATACGAAGGTATACTTAGATACTTATAGTATAGTAGACTTAGTAGACGTATATTTCGCATGCTAATAAGGCTTACTATAAGTCCTACTATCGTATCTTAAGCTCTTAGGATTAAGCGATAGTCGGGCAAATAACTACGGGGTTTAGGAGGTTTTAGTAAGAATTACCGATATAAGAGGTACCGAAAAGACAATCACTTAGTACTGCGTCGGTACTAATAAGTTAACGCCGAATAACTATATTTTAATTTTATAGTTAACCACGGCAATCACGGATAAGAAAATCTATATTATTCTATAGAAAAAGCAATAGTAGTTTAAGCACTAAATCGGCAGCGGCACTTTACGGAGTCTACGAAAATTTATAAAGGATTGCCGGAACGAGGCCCGTGTTTATATAATCGCTGCTAACCTTAAGCTAATTCCGTTGCTAGATAAGGACGACGATAAAGGAATTCCGGAGAGAGAATAGACCGAGATACTACCAACTCTATACCGATTTAAAGACGTGTTCTCGGTAAATAAGTCTAACCTATTACTAATTAAGAAAGGAATAGATCACGCAATTAACTTAACTTCCGGCGTAGAACTACCCTTTAGACCAATCTACCCTTTATCCCGCAACGAATTGCAAGTATTAAGGGACTAGATAAGTAACTTTATAAGACGTGGCATTATCCGGGAATTATAAAGCCTAGTAGGCGTACTAATTCTTTTTATCCTAAAGAAGGACGGCAGCCTTTATCTTTATATAGACTACTAAGGACTTAACCGCGTTACGTAGAAGAATCGGTACCCTTTACCTCTTATTTTAGAGATCCTTAACCGCTGCTAAGGAGCTAAATTCTTTTTTAAGATTAATATTCAAAACGCATACTAGCATATCCGTATAAAAGAAGGCGATAAGTAGAAGATAGCCTTTTAATTACGCTACGGACACTTTAAATACCTTATTATGTTATTTAGCCTAACTAACGCTTTAGCTACTTTTTAAAGCTATATTAATTAAGCGTTAAAAGGCCTTATCGATACTATTTATATAGTATATCTCGATAATATCCTTATCTTCTCGTAAACGGAAGAGGAATATACTAAATACCTTTAATAAGTTATAAAGAGGCTACGCGTAGCATAACTATTCGCAAAGCTATTTAAATATATGTTTTATTAGCAATTAATCGAGTTCCTTAGTTTTATTTTATTAGTTAATAAGATATCGGTAGATCCTCGACGGGTAGAAGCAATTACTAAATAGCTAATACTTAATACTTATCGAGATATTTAAGTCTTCTTTAAGTTCTATAACTATTACCGTTGTTTTATCTACCGCTACTCCTACGTAGTAGCACCTCTTACCGCACTACTAAAAGGTAGTAGCAATAGTAAGAAGCTAAGGAAAGTAGACTTAAACGCGACCGAATTTATAGCGTTTTAGTCCTTAAAGGACGTATTTACTAATATACCCCTACTTTAATACTATAACCTAAAAAGGCATACCTAAATTAAAACCAATATATTATAATATATAATAGTAGGCATTCTATCTTAGCTTAACGATAAGGGTCGCTACTACTTAATTGCATTTTAGTTAAGAAAGTTTACTAAGGCTAAGTTAAACTATAAAGTCCCGGATTAAGAACTATTTACTATTATAGAGTTATTTAAATACTAGCGATACTACGTTAAAGGAGCCGCGCAATAAGTAAAGGTCTTATCCGACTATTTTAACCTTTAGATATTTATACGCTAAACCTCCTTTAATCGGAGATAAGCACGATAGTATATATACTTAGCGCTATTCGACTTTACGATTAAGCATAGGATAGGGAAATTAAACCCGGCTAACGCACTATTAAGAATGCTTAGATATAAGAGCGAGAAGCCCCCGTTTATAGAGTTATTACCGGAGCTTTAGTTAAAGCTAGCACCGATAAATTATATAACTATTAATAATCCGTAAAGGGATAATAAGAAGTCTTTATAAGCAAAAGAAAGCTTAACCTTAAGCCGGTATAAGCGTGGCGAGTTGCCTTTATATAAGGAAAATATATAAGCTTTTACGTAGCGAACTACTACTAACTTAGGAGCGGACCTTAAGCAGCTAGCCGTATAGGCTAAAGAGAGAGCTAGTTATAAATAGCTACTTTTAAGAAAGACTATAAGGGATATAGCTTACGGCCTCTTAGTATACGCTATAGAAGTTCTTAATACTTTGCTAGAATTGCTAAAACGCACCTAAAGCGAAGATATAGTAATTACTTAACGAAAAGCGACCGAAGACTTCTTAAAAGAGAAGTATCCTTAGTTATTATAACTAGATAAATTACTACTATAAAAAGGACGAATCGTAGTACCTTTTAATACTGCCTTATAGTAGGAGTTAATATAACTTTACTATAACGACCTATTAATAAAATACTTTAAAGGCCGACGAATAGGTAAATTACTATTAAGGAATTTCTATTAAGAGAATATAGCAAGGGATATTAATTAATATATCTAAGAATGCTTAGTATATTAAGGCGCTATATTAAGAAGGCATCGCCCTTACGGCGCTATATAATTATTGCTATGCCCCGTGCGACTATAAGAAGAACTATTAATAGACTTTACTATAAGTCTGCTAAAAGTATAATATAAGGGGTAAGAAGTTAATATAATACTAATAATCGTAGACCGATATACTAAGTACTGCCTCTTTATTCCGTATTTTAAGATAATAAACGCGCTTAAGCTAATAAAGGCATTCTATTATAACGTTAAGTTAGTATATAGGCCTTTAAAGGGCGTAGTTACGGATAAAGGATTACTATTTACTAGTAAGTTCTAATTAAACCTATATTTTATCTTATAAGTAAAACGTAGGTTATTAATAGCGTTTTACCTTAAAACCGATAAGCAAACGGAGCGTATAAATTAAGCAGTATACTACTACTTAAGATACTTTATAAATTTAGAATAGATAAACTAAGCATCCTTTCTCCGGGTAGTATAATTTACGTATAATAACGTAACTAATACTACTACTAGGCTATCCCTTAACGAGGCCCTTTTTAGCTACTAGCTAAATTTTTATATTAATATCGAGGACGACGTTACGAAGGGGGAGGTACCCGAAGTAAGAGTAAGAATTAATAGGCTAAAAACTCTATAATAATAACTTAAAGAATATTAGCGAAAGGCTACCGAATCGTAAGCAAAGTACTACGACCTTAAGCACTAACTACTTTTACTTAAAGTTAGTAACCTTATTACGCTCTTTATAAAGAATTTACGCCTTAAGGACGAGAAAAGGAAGCTATCTCTTAAGTATATCGGGCCTTTTTAGGTACTATAAGCTATTAGGAAGTAAGCTTATCGTTTAGCTCTCTTAAATAAGTACTCGCGTATATATAACGTGTTTTATATTAGCCTATTAAAACCTTAAAAGGAAAGGCTAGGCGACTAAGGAGGCGCTAAACTATTAACGATACCTAACCTTTAAGATAAAGAAGGCGAATAGGAAGTTTAAGAAGTACTAAATAAGAAACGCGTTAAAGGTAATACCTTCTTCTTAGTTAAGTAAAAAGGATAGCTAGTAAAGTATAACTAATAGGTTAACGCCGAGGATATAGCAAATAGCTAAGTACTTATTAGCGAATACTTTACTAACCTTACTAAGAAAAAGAAGAAACGCAAAACTAAGTAAAGGCTAGGACGCTAAGGGCGTAAGGATAACCTACTTATTAAGTTACGATTCCTTACTAACTTAGTACCGATTCGCTACTAATTAACTATATCCCCGGTTAGGGCAACTATTTATAAATTAATAAAATATAAAACGGGGAAGAAAAGCAAGCGAGAGTAAATAACTAAAAGAAAATATAAAGCTAAGCTAAGTCCTCCTTAAAACGATAACGATAAAGAAAAACAAAAGAAAAGATAAACTTAAACCGTCCTTTACTTATGTCGACGCTTCGCCGGCGTCGCGGGAACCTACCGAATAGTCCCCTTATCTATATTAGTTAAAGAGGAAAACGTTAGCATTCCCCTCTCCTTTATTAGCTATATCTTAATTAGCATAGCACTTACCTCCGCCTTTATAATAAGTAAGGCATATCGCTAGGATATATAGCCTATATCGCTTATAAGTAGCCGGAGTTTTAACTATACTTCTTAAATATAGTACTCCGGACTAGCTACGTCGATACTAAAGGGCGGCGCCGGGGTTAACTAAGTAAGCAGCTCGCGCCGCTTATCGATAAGCGTGCGATAATCGCTACGCTAAGACTAAGAGATCGTTAGCTAATTGCTAGTATATTAATCGTATATTAATTACCGTTATATCCTTCTTAGCACTTATAATGCTGTTCTCTTTTTAATAGGTTATCTCGGTAATATTAAACGCCTTATAGAGATACTAGGCCATTATAGCGAGACGGCGGCGAGCCTCTTCGCTAAATATAAAGGCGTTATCGTCGCTATTATCGTCCTTAAAGTCGGTATCGTTAACGTTAAGCATATTAAGCTCCTAAATATAATTAAATATAGCGACTATATTAGCACGGTCGCCGGCTATAAGTGCAGCCGCCTATATAACGATTAGCTAATAAATAGCGATAACGAATTTAATTAATAGTTATAGTTAATTAATAATATACTTAATTATAAGTAGCTATACGCTAATAGTACTACTCGCACCTTAATAAGGTAACGCCGAAGAAAATATACTTAATCTCTATAACCTCGATAGGCTTTAGCTTAAATACTTAGTAAGCCGTAATAGCGGTGCGGAAATAATATATATATTAAAGTTTAGCGGGCATTACGCCGCTAGCACGGACGGCGCGGGCTTTAGCCTTAAACTATATGCGTTTCGCCCGTAAAACGATAAAGATATTAGCCTTACTATTACCTATATTAATTTAGGCCTTATTATTACTATCGCTATCGCTACTACCTATTATATTAAGCTACTCTCCCTTAAGGGGAGGCATAATAAGCGGAGCATCGCGGCTAAGTATCGCTAGTATCTTAGGGCCCGATCGGTCTTATTACTACTACTACTCTTAAGGAGCAGTATTATTATTAGCACTATTAGTACCGGGGATAAAGGACTTACCTTATACTTACTAATCGTTAGTAGGCATATTAATAGCCTTATCCTTAAGGATAAGCGTAGGGTTAGGTATAGGCACCTCTTTAGGAGGTGCTCCCTCGTTATAAAGTAATAGCGAGCTAGGCGTCTCCTTAGCCCGACCTCTCTTAGTGCTAGTGCCGGCCTTTTTAGCTAAAAGAGAGTTAGGGACTTAAGGAGAACCTTAGTCGCGACTACGACGCTTTAAAGGCGAACCCCTTAAGAGTTAATGCTATATCTAACGTAGGAAATCGGCGCGCTTATTAGTTAAGCGCGGCTTCGGAGTATAAGGTATATTAGCGATAATAAAGAGGTATAAAATATATATTAAATAGGGAGCGAAAAGGTATAGAGGACTTAACGGTAAATAATTGCGGAAGAGTTAAAGAGGGGAAGAAAAACAAAAGGTGCGGGAATACGCACGATAAACTTTTAACTAGTGCGTTACTACCGATATACGGGCGCAATACCTATAATTGCCTAAGGGCAATTAACGTTACTATAACCTTATATATAACCCCGCGTATTTAACGCTATATTTAATTATATACGACTACCGGGCGTATATACTACTATATCTTAATTACGCGTACTAAAATCCTTATAATAGTGCGTTTAATATACTCCTAACTAAATAGCTAAGGGCGTCTATTATAAGGGGGGGATAATTATAAGAATAGTACTAATAGTATAGGCTAACTAAGTGCGGGGAATGCGCTAAGTAAGAAGCCCCGCTTTCGGTCTTAACTCGATAGGTAGTTAATAGGCCCCCGTAACTAAAGCTAAGAGACTCTCCTTTTTATAAGCTTTAGTCTTATAATAAAGTAAGTAGCTAAGCAATACTATAACTTATCGTACTATTTACTATCTTTGCTACTTAATTAGTAGTACTGCGAGACTGTCTTCTTATACTAAGGTTCTCCTTAAGTCCTTAACTCTCTTTTAGCCGGAAAGGCCGGTATTAATACTAAGAAAGGTTAGGCTAAGGAGACGCCTAGCTCGCTATTACCTTATAATAAAGAAGCACCTTTTAAAGAGGTACCTATACTTAACCTTACGCTTATCCTTAAAGATAAGGCTATTAACACGCTTACTAACGATTAAAAAGTATAAAGTAAGTCCCTTATCCTTAGTATTAATAGTGCTAATAATAATACTACTCCTTAAGAGTAGTAATAGTAATAAGACTAATTAAGCTTTAAGATACTAGCGATACTTAGCCGCGACGCTCCGCTTATTATACCTCCCCTTAAAGAAGAGTAGCTTAATATAACGGGTAGTAGCGATAGCGATAGTAATAATAAGGCCTAAATTAATATAAGCAATAGTAAGGCTAACGTCTTTATCGTTTTGCGGGCGAAATATATACGGTTT
>JAPEBW010001603.1:0-21536 GCA_027405785.1 Ophiocordyceps robertsii | reverse complement strand
GAGAGAGGAAGGGTATTTATACCTAAGGACTATAAGCGGCGGGTAGGAAAGACGTGCCTTAAGCATTAATATTAGCGGTAAGCGAAGGAGATACGTTATACTGCCTTAGCGCTATTAAGGATAATATAGCGGCGCGAATAAGCAAGCGTATAACGTATCCAACGCCTTAACGTAACGTTATTCGGGGAGGCGTAAGTATATAATTATAAGTATAATAAGGACGACTATACCGATTAACGCTAAGTGCGGAGCGGGGGGGGGCAAGGCGCTAATATTATATACCTCGGTACGCAACGGCTTAAAGGGGGGATAGTATTATAGGCTATACCGTAAGAAGAGCTATAGTTATACTATAGCGAACGACCCGGAGTCGGGCTAATATATAGCCGAAGTCGTATAAGGCTTTACCCGAACTTAGCTTAAGTTTAACCCGAACTTAACTTAAGTACGGGCTACTTAAGCGACCCTTATAAAGTACGAAGCTACGTAGCTTAAATAGAGATTTCCCCCTTCCCTCTTTAGCTTTAAATAAACATTTATTCGGCTATATACTACTAAGCTAAGTATATGCAGGCCCTTAATACTTTACTAGTTATTTAAGCTTTTAGCTTTTAGCTTAATTCTAGGTTTTTCTTTATAAAGACTTTTTATAGGCAAACTAGTCTTAAACGGACTAAGGGTTAGTATAATAAGCTTTACGTTAATATTAATATCCTTAGTTAAAGGTAGTAGTAAAGTATATCGCGGATTATAAGCTAAAAGGGCATTATTCTTATAAATAAGTATATTCTTTCCCTTAAAGGAATTCCTCTTTTTAATATAGTCTCTTATAATATAGCCTTCCTTTATATAATTAAAGTATTAAATAGCTTTTTTAGCGGGCTTTAGTAAGCTCGCTTTAAGGGTATTTAGGTTTATTATATTATAACTTAAGTCGCGTTTCTACTTCTTATTATTCTTTTTAATAACCCCGCCGGAAGTTAAATAGTGTTTTCTTTATTATCGGCGTTTATACTGCTTATTATCTATCTAGACCGCTAGACTAATATAGTTTAATAGCGTTTTTAGCCTATCTAAGCGGTAAATTTCGTCTTTAACTTCTTTTATTAGTCCTTTATAAAACGTAGCTATAAGGGTATTGTCTTCCTATTTTAGCTTAAAGGTTATTTATTAAAATCGAGCTATATAAGCTAATAAAGACGTAACTTGCTTAAGGCTTCTTAATTTATACTTTGCTAATCGTTGCTTATCTATAATTCCGAACGTTTTTCGTAAAGCTTCTTCGAAATTATTAAAATTCTTAAAAATATTCCTTATCTCGGAATTCTTATTTTTAAGACTATTATCTATATAGTCCTTAAGAATCGGTTCGAACTATATTGCGGCTAGGCCTTATAAGCAACTAAATGTAAATATAACCTTTACTACTTCTTAATTTATTATAGTAGGATAAAACTAAAAATAAGCTTTAAGAGAGGTAATAAACTCTTATAGCTTAGCTAATTCTTTAGTATAAGGTTTAGGAGCTTTAATCTTTAAAATAAAACTACTATTTATAAAACTTATAAAGGGGTAAGAAAGTTCTAACTACCTTAAACTAGCCCACGGATAATTAGTTAGTTATAGTATTATAAAAGTAGATATTTCTTCTTTTATTTATTATAATTAGATAAACGTAATTATAATAAATACCTTTTATTTATTAAATAACTTAAAGAACTTACTAAGTATAAAATACTAAGTAATCTTTATCGGAGCTATTTAATTATAAAGATTTTTATAAGCTAGTTTTATATTACGGAACCCTTAGCGCTTCTTATATAATTTATTTAATTTAAATTTACTTACTAAAAGGGATAAAGAAGACTTAGTATAGACTACTAAACTAAATAAAGTAAGGGTATCTTATTATGCGGATTTCTTAAGTTAAAACTAGCTAAAGAAAAAGAAAGAAGGAAAGGAAAGGAGTTAAGGGAAAGAGGAGCAAAGACCTCCTTTTATACTTTTTTAAGGCTACTTAAAGGTTTTACTTTTATATGCTTTTATATGCTTTTATATGCTTTTATATATTAAACTATAACTTATACCTTATATAACTTATAAAGTTACTAAACTACTTCTTAAGCTAATAAAAATAGCTTACGCTATCTTTATTATTAGTTATAAGTAATATACGCTTTATTACTTACGACTAACTTATAAGACTAGATATCCTTATCTTAAAACCTTTTATAAGATTCTATCCTCTTTTAAAGTAAGGCCTCCCGCCTTAGCTTTATATAAGGTATTAGTTAATTATATAAAGCATTATTCGATCTTTGCAATACGAATCCCGTTATTAGTTAAAGCTAACTTAAACCGATTATAAGCGTATTTAACCTATACTACTTATAGCTAATACTAGCTATCTTTAAGTATTAAGCTATATTGTCTCTCCTTATAACTACCGGTATTTACTTTAATAATTATAACTTATAACTAGCGGTATTTACTTTACTAGTTACTCGTTTATATTTAGCGGTATTTACTTTACTAGATATTAGTACTTTTAGTACTTAGGATTACTAACGGAATAGGGTTTCCGTTATATTATTACTAACTTTTAAGTAAGAATTTAAACGTTAAATACTTTAATATTAACTATACTTATTAATATTAGTAAAACAGCCTAGCTATACCTTTATACCTTTTTATAAGCTAAACGCGTATTAGTTAGTAAAAAGATATAAGTAATAATACTATAAAAAAGGACGATAAGTTAAAAAGCTTAGTAATAAAAAGTAAGAGATAGCTATAATAGTAATAATAAGTAAGATATAATATCTTACTTATAAGCGGTTAATAAAGCTAGTACGTAATATAAAGAACTTAGTAGGGGATTAAAGATAGTTTAAAAGGTAAGTAAGATAGTAATATAATATAAGGCTTAAATAAACGGTTTTTTATAGCGTATCCTACTATAAAAACGGATGTTTGTTAGCGCGAAGTCTTCTTACTACTTAATAAACGCTTAAATGTACGCTTAAAGAAAGGTTAAAAACTTTATAACTAATTTTAGCTAAATATACTAATTACTTTAATAAGACGAAGTTATATAGCTAAATAAAGAGTTATAATTTACAATAAAAGCTATCTACTTACTATTTTAAGCTATTTAACCGCTATTAACTAGATAGGCTAAAAAGCTATTAAAAAAATAAAAATAACGCATTGTTAATATAGCGTAAAGACGCTACTAAAAAGCTATTACTTAACGCCCTCTTTACTTTATTTATACTTTAAACTAATAAGGACGTTAGCTTTTCTTTTTTACTTAAAGGAGTTATTATAAAATCTAAATAGCTATGCTTAAACTCCTTACTTTACTTTTAAAGAGCTTTATAAAAACTTGTAGCGGAAATACTTAAAGTACGTACTATAAAGACTTAGCTAATAAGACGTAACAAACACTATTAAATAAACCTTATTAAGGTTCTTAAAAATTTATAATTATAAATACTTAAGAGCTTGTTTAATTATAGTTTACGACGCCTTTAACTATAAAAGATACTATAAAAACCGCTAAATAGATTCTATTCGTATTTTTAAAGGATATCTTAATTATAGTTCGGACTGTTTTTTACTAAAAAGTACTTTAAAAGATATAAGACGGACTTTACTATGATTTTTAAGGGATGTTTAAAGATATTTAAGGATTTCCTTAACTATAGTTTATAGTATTTCTAACTAAACCTACGCTTAGTTTATAAAGTAATTTTCTAATAATATTTATAGTTTATTTATATATTTACGATAAATAGCTAGATAGTATAGTTAGATATCCTTAAAATTTTCTTAAAAGATAAAGTATAAAGTAGCTAAATACACTTTTTAAAAAAAATAAGCTTTTTATAATTTATAAACCCTTATATACGTTTATATAAGACAATTAGTTTTTCGTACCGGCCTTAACTAATAGTAATAATTACGCGCCTTGTCCCTTTATCTTTATACTATAAGGCGTAGTATATATTTTATAAAAGTATAAAATAACTTTTTTACGTTTATAGCTTTATATATTAAAATAAAATAGCTATATTTTATAAGATTATTAACTATACTTAAAATAAAATTATATTCTTTACTAATTATAAGATCTTTTAAATTTAGTAATTTTATAATAAGGTTTTAAACTATAAAGTAATAAAGTCTTAAAAGAACTTTTAAAGGAATTAAGTTATTATAAAGCTTATATTATAAAGCCTTACTTTTATTATATATATTTTATAACTTTATAACTCCTTAAAGTCTCTTATAAAGGTTATAAGTATTATTATAGTTTTTAATTTTATTATATATTTTCGTAAATTTTATAAGCTATACTATAAAAAGAGCTACGGTTTTATTATAGCGAATAACTTAAGGTTAGGCTATTATATAACTAAAGTCTTATAAGACTTTACCTAAACTTATCCTAACCTTAACTTAATCTTAACTTAAGTATAGGCTAGTTAAGCGAATTTTATAAGATAAGAAGCTATATAGCTTAAGAAGATATTTCTTCCTTCCCTCCTTAGCTTAAAATAAACAATTATTCGGCTACGTACTACTAAACAAAGTATATATAGGCTTTAAATATATTTAAAGCTTATTTTAGATAAGGTTATTTAACTTAAAAAAAGACTTATTAATAGCGATATAGCGTAAGTAAGAAGGCTACTTTACGTAAAAGGCTATATTAAAAGAGGGTAAAAAGGAGGGCTAAAAAAGGCCGATATTTAAATAAAGGTTAAATAAGCAATTCTCTTACTATAAGTAAGGGCCGTTAAAACAAGCTATTAAGTTTTAATAAGCTAGTAGTAGATTAAATAGCTAATAAGCTAGTTTTAAGTTTTAATATAAAAGCTAAAAAAATAGTAAAGATATATAAATAAAAAGGGGCTAGCTTATTAACTAATAGCTTAATACTACTTTATACTATATAATAAGGGCCGTAACGCTTATAATAATAAAGGAAGCGACGAAAGAAAAGGACTAATAAAAGCTATTCTTAACGCTAAAAAAGTTAAATAGCTCGTTTCGCTACTTTACGTCTTAAGTATATAATATATAAAAGAAGTAAAAGATTAATTAAGACTTCTTCTTAAGCTTAAAGAATGTTTTTTACTTAATTTATAACGACTTAAATATAGGACTATAATAAGCTATAGTAGCTTATTATAATATTAATATAAGTTAAGGTTATAATTAATAAGAGTTCTTAAGGTACCTTAATTTTATTTACCTTAATATTAATATTTAATCGTAGGCTATAGCGGCTATCTATATAATTAAATAAAGCGAGACTTAAACGTTTATAGTATTCCTCTTTAAGTTTAAATAAAGCTTTTCGAAGCGGGAAGAGGGTCGTAGCTATATAATATATAGATTATATTCTTAAAGGGCGCCTTAAGTCTTTACTTTAAGGAGGTACTTATAATAGTTAACTTTTTAACTTTAAGCTTCTTAGCGTATATTAATTAAGTAGTATAAATTACGGTAAAGCTAAAAAATATTTAGTAAATTAAGTAGCCGTTTTAAGGCCGAAAAACAGTAATAAATAAGGGGACTTAAAACTAAAAAGACTTAAAGGGCGATACTTTAATAATAAGAATTAATACTACGACTTAGCTAAAAAGAGATAAGGCCGGCCTAATATAAAAATATATTTTACTTAAAGGATAATAAAGTATATTGCCTGCTTTTATATAAAAAAAAAACTTTATAAGTAGCTATAGCTATAATTAAGGAGGTAACTAAAATAGATTTTAATTTAGGAAAAGAGGAACCTTAGCGTAGATTTTACCCCTTAAAAAAGGAAAAATAATAATAAATAGCTTAAAAGTTTATAAAGAGGCACCTTATACTAAACTTAATACTCCTTAAGGTTAGTATTAATAAGATAAAAAGGCTTAACGTACTTATAAATATAAGCTATAACTACTATATTATAATAAGTAACAGGATAGTAATAAAGCTATAAATACCCTTTATAGATAAAATAAGGAGGCTATTACGGCCTTTCTTAAAGAACGTATTAACGCTTTAAATAAAAGGAATTATAGCGTTTAAGATAAAGATTAATAGGAGTTAAGGAGCAAAATAGGCGTAGAAAAGTATAGGTAAGTAACTATAAGTAAGGGGATTATAAAGATATAAAAAGTATGTGAAAAAGTAAAGAAATAAGTAAGATATGTATATATAAGGTTAATAATCTAGTTAAGGTAAAGGGGGGACAAAGGCTTCCTTATATAGATAATTCTTAAGCTATAAGTAACTTAAGTAATTAGGAAAAAGGCCCCCTATTTAGCGCATTTATAAATAGTAGGCTAATAGCTATTATTAAGTTAATATTATATTTATAAGCCTAGGGATTAATGCCGTAAGGAATATAAGGTGGCGTAGCGACTTAGTATAGATTATATATATAGTCTCTATACACACCTCTTTTTAATCTGCTTATATCTTGCTTGTATATATGTGAAATAATGTGGGGAGATATATATAGTATGTAGATTTGTATAGCGGATTTAATATATATTTTAGCGTATTTATATTATATATTATTACTACTGTATTTAGCCTATAGGCTGCGCGAGAGTATATTTTACTCCTTTATAGCCTCTCTTAAAGGGTACTTTTAGTATATAGGTGCGCTTTTAATATACTAACTAAAGTAAAGTAAAAAACCTTTAAATAAAGAAAAATTCATTCTTTATAACTTAAGAAAACTTTATTATTTATAAGGAAAAACTTAAAGCTTTTAATCTTAAAGGGGAAAACTTATATAAGTAAAACCTCTTTATTTTCTTATTTTAAGGAAAACTTTTATATAAGTAAAAAACCTTTAAGTATATAAAGGAAAGCTAAAAAAAGTAAAAAATAGCTAAAATCTTTTATTATAGGAATTTACATTATAACCTCTTTAATTCTTATTAAACCTTTAAATTTCTTAAATAGTATAAAACTTAATCCTTTAATAAATATATTTACTATATTATCTTTCGATTTTATATAATAAACCTTTATTTCTTTTTCTTTAATACTATTACGTGTAAAATTATATACTAAGCCTATATATTCTCTTAGCTTATATAATTTAGGGTTTTTTACGATTTATAAAGTAGATTAATTATCTATAAAATTTATAAAGACTTTATTTTTAAGTATACTTATAGACATTTCTTTTCCTATAGTATTAAAATAGCTATAAAAATATAAAGCTTCTTTATTAGCTTCCTTAAGGCCTATATATTTTGCCTTTATTAAAGTCTTTAACTTATAAGGTTATAGGGACTTAAGCTATAGCCTAAGCCTTATTATATAAAGAGGGCCGGGTCCGTATATATAGACATAGACCCGCCGTATATAAGCAGGCTCTTTATAGCTTATTATTATAATACTATAGACAGTACTTATATACTAGCCTTTACTTACTTTATAATAGTATAAGCTATTAATTAATAAACTTATTTAACGGTATAATAGCGGGAGCTCCGCTTTAAGCGGAGCGGGATAACGCTATTATAAAGTTATTATAAAACGCCTAAAAGGCGTTAAAAGGTACGTCGGCCGGCTAAAAGGATAACTTCCTCGCCGCACTAAGAAGGCTAACTATAAAGCCTGTTTTAACCTTTATAGCGTTTGCCGCACCGGGAGCGGCGCTTATATTTACTATAATGCAGAAGCCGCTTTTATAGCTAATATAAAACGGGAAGCTAAAAAGCTTCTACTTCTTTCTTAGCCGGCTATAAGTAAAATACTATACTAATAAGGAATACGGCCTTAATAGCGGCTAGAGCGCCGTTTAGTACGCGCTCTTATATATACTACTAGAGCTTTAAATACGGAGGATCGCGGGCTTTTAAGAAAAGGGGGGCTATAATAGCTCTTAAGACCCTTAAGACTTTTTCTAGTACTTTATCTACGCGTTTAGCAATATATAGGAATAAGAAAAGGCGTAGGATAAGCTACGCACCTTAAAATAAAAGGACGGATAGTCCTTTAAGGAGTTCTTCCTTAAGTTTAAGAAGACCCTCTTTTAAGCGGCGGGTATTATAATATAGGAAGATAGCGCGAAGCTAATATAGCTATAAAACTTAATTACCTTAGCGCTTTATAAGCTACTTATCTTTATTATTATACTATTTATATATAGTAAGTATATTAGCCGCTTTATAAAAGTAGCTTAAGGTTATAAATAAACGCCTTACTTTTAAAAGTTATAAAAGCGCGCTTTATATAGCGGGGATAAGGTTACCCCCTTTTTATAAGACGCGCTTACTATTAACGTTAATAGTAATACCCTTATAACTATAATAAGGACCGACTATATAAAACGCTTAAAGAAGGTATTTATAACCTTAACCTTTTTTATACTAGCGGGCTAGTCCTTTTAGTAGCAGGCTAAATAGGTTTTTAGCGATAAGATCTAAAAACAACGTGCTAATAGCTAATACTTACGCTATAAAGCGGGCTCTTACTTCGCTATAAAATGCCTATATAAACCGGCGAAGCGTCCTTTTATAAGAAACCGCTTTATAGCGGTCGATATACTACCTTAGCTTGCCTTAGATAATAAGGACCACGCTTTTTATAAGGCGGAGGGAAAAAAATAGCTCTAGGCAAAGATAAGCCCCGGAGCTATAGTTATTAATATAAGTAAGGTAAGAGCTAGCAGCCCGTATAAAAAAGGATCTTACTTTAATATAAGTTATGCTTAATTAGTTTAAGTCTCTTACCGCTTTTATAAATAAGAGATATTAGTGCTATACTATAGTAGATAAAGCGTTTATATATTAAATATAAGTGTTTATTAAGAGGATTACCCCGCGCTAAGTAAAAGGCGCCTTAAGCATAATAAAAGGTATAGAGATTAAAGGCATTACTTAGCTAGCTATAAAAGTCGCCGGCTGCTTAAGGCTTATTATAGTATATATAATCCCGGAGCTTAAATTCCCTTTAATCTTAAGGAAGCCTTAGCTTATATATATATAGTCTTTCTTAGTTCCGCATTAAAAAAGGCTATAGTTCGGCTTAGCGGAGATATAGCTACGCTATATTAATAGCGCCTTTAAGGAGATAAGGGCTATACTAAAACTAGCTAACGCCTTTAAGGTGCTCGCCTTAGTCTTTATAAGTATAGTTAAACAGGTCGTATATTAAGAGGGCAGAGCCGCCGCTAATATAGCGATCTACGCTATAAGCCTTATAAATATTAATAAAGCCTTAAAGACTAAGATGCTAAAATCGCCGGCGAACTTATAAAAGGTAATCTTATAACGCTTCTATAACTTATTACCGCTCTTTATAAAGCATAAGACTAATAAGCTTAACCTTTATAAGCCGGGAGTTAACTATAAGATCCTTATCCGTATAGATAAGCAAGGGAGGGAGTTCCCCGCGCCTTTTAAGCCGCTATATAGCATATTATAGGCCGAGTTATTAGTACTAAAAAAGACCCTTTAGGACCTTTGAAATTAAGGGTTTATTTAAGCGAGTAGCTTTAAGGTAAGCGCTTTAGTACTTTTTATTTTAAAACTAAAAGGCGGAATCTACTTTTACTATAATTATTAAGCCCTTAACGTAATTATACGGCTAGACTATTACCCGCTCCCCTTAATCGTTAATATGCTTTATAACTTATTAAAGGTAAAGTAGTTTATTAAGCTTAACGTTATATAGGCGTTTTATAAAGTGCGGATTACGGAGGGTAAGGAGTAAAAAACGGCCTTTTATACTTATTATAGCTTATTTAAGTAGCTAGTAACCCCTTTTAGTCTTACTAAGGCCTTAGCTACTTTCTAACGTTATATTAATAACGTCTTTCGCGACTTCCTTAATAAGTTCGCCTCCGCTTATATTAATAATATCTTTATTTATAGTAGCGGCTTATATAAAGACTATATATAAAAAGTGCGAAAAGTTTTAAACCGCCTTTACTTATACGGCTTATACCTTAATCCGGATAAGTATAAGTTTAAAGTTAACCGTATAAAATACCTTAAGTTTATAATTTATACCGGCGCGGGCATTTAAGCGGACTCCGTTAAGATATAAGCGATTTAAGACTAAGATACCTTAATAATATAAACTAGCGTGCGGAGCTTCTTAAGCTTTGCTAATTACTACTATATATTTATTTATAGGTTTTTTAAAATCATTATACTATTAAACGAAATTATAAGGAAAAAGGTAGCTTTTTATTAAAGACCCGTATAAAAGGGTGCGTTTTATACGCTTAAGGACTTATTTTTATAAGCTTTAGTACTACTTTAATAAGATTTTAACTATACTATTATAGTAAAAGTAAACTATAGCGGCTAAGCGCTTAAAGGCACGCTTTTATAAAAAGTAAAAAAGCAAAAGCAGCTTATAGCCTTTTACTTAAAGAAGCTAACTTTAGCGGAAAGAAACTACGTTATTTAAGATAAAGAGATACTTATTATTATAAGCTATCTTAAGTAATAGTAAGCGGAGCTCTATAGTTATAAAAGCTTTAAAGTCCTTATAAACTACTAAACCTTTAAGGATTTTATAACCCGCTAGCACCTCTTTAAGCGGTAGGCTTATTAAGCTAAGTACTTATCCTACTTTAACTTTTAGATTAAGTATAAGCTAAGTTAGGACTCCGCTATTATAAACGGGCTTTCTTAACGGGACTAAAACTATACTATAAACGCGGATATTAAAGCGCGGGATCTATAGCTTATTTTATAAGCGGCGTTATATATATATATTAAAGTCTCCTTTATTAAGGAACCTTTAAACCCTTTATTTAGTGCCTTTATTAAGGAGCCTTCGACCCCCTTAATTAATAAGGTAGACTTACTTACTATATTAAAGGCAGGTATCTTACCTTTCTTACCGGCGCTTCCTTAAGCGCTAAGTTTAAGGGACTAAGTAGGCCTAAGCGCTTAAGCAGTAAAGGTCTTTTAAGATAAAGGCCTTTAGCGTCTTTAAGATAAGCTAGCTTCTTAAGACCGTATATATAAAAGCATGCGGCGCGCTATAAAGTCCGGCGTACGTTCTTTAAATCTAAAGCTACGATTAAAAGTATAAGTAGCGGACTACTATATTAACTTAAAGGGGCACCTTTATTAAAAGGGTAAGTTATAAGTACCGGGCGCCTCTTATATATTATTATTATTATTATTAAGTTTACGCTAAGGACTTAATCTAGGTTTCTAGAAATTCGATGTTTATAAACAAAAGGGAAAAACCGGAGTGCCCGGGGTAAAACCTCCCCTTATTCGTGCCTAGTCCGCCTCGCACGAGGTCTTGCAACTTCACGTAAGGAAAAAGGGAGTGCGCCTTCCGCCGCGAGCATATCCCGCTCGCTAAGCAGTTCGACGCGGCCTAGTAAGGCCGGGGCCGCTACTAACCCGGGCGGCCCGCGGTCCGGAGCATCGCGCTCTAGGCCTAGGGTGTGGGCAGTGGACCCTCTCCTGTCCCCCTTGTCTACCTTCTTAATGCGGGGGCGGGAGGGGTAAGCGGGATTTCGACCCGCGCCCCTCCCGCGGGTGGCGCGACCTTTAAAGAGTGGGCCCGTAGTAGTCCCCGCTAATAGGAATTCGGCGCCCCGCCGTGCGCGTATATTCCTAATCGGGACCGTTGTTTGTTCGCGCCGCCCGGTTACTAATCCCGCGCCTAGCTTCGGAGATAAAGCTTCCTACCTACCGCGCGCGTGCGCTCGCACTTCTTCTCCTCCTTCTTAAGACGCGTTTATCTTTCTTACGAGCCTATTATATACTTACCGCCCCGCCTTATTCGCGTGCCCGCCGTTCCTCCGTCGTCGCACTTATCGTCTTTATCGCCACTATGCCGAAGAAGAAGGTTACTTTTTCTAACCTTAATACGGGTCCACTCCCTAAACTGCCGGGCAGGCGCCTTTTATATAATAAAAGCTAATAAGAGGAACGCCTTACCGGAGATTAAGTTAAGGAACGAGCTTTAAGGGAAGCTAATATAGCTAATTTATAACTTTAATATTATTAGCTACCTTAGCCGGTAAGGTATAGCGGTAAGGCTTATAAAGGACTTTTATTAGCCTTTTATATAGCACTACGTACGCTACTTCCTTTATAACTATAATATCTACGGCTATATAAAGATTTAGCGAGCGCTTTATAAAAGGTATTTAAAGTACCTACTAATTTTAAACTAGTTTTAAATATATATCTAAATAGATTTTATAATAGACCTTTTACTTATATTAAGGGGGAATCGCTATATATATATTATTAAAGACCGCTTTAATAAAAAAGTAGTGCTTAAGCTAATGCCTTTTATAAAAGCGGAGGTATATATAAAGCGTTTCTTTTAGTATTAAGCGCGGATATATAGCTAGCTTACTTAAATTATAAGTAATAAGGGCTTTAACTAAATAATATGCTTTAATAGCACTTTTATAAGCTGCTTTAAGTTACTTAGCTACTTAGCTCTATATATTACCTATAAACTAATAAAGGCCTAGAGCGCGTTAATAAAAAGGTATAAGCCTACTTATAGGCCGTAGTAGCTTAAAACTAAGTAAATTAAGACTATTAGCTCCTAGCCGCGTAGCTTGCTTTAAATAGTAGGCCTTAAGCGTTTATCTATATAACCCTTTTCTTTGCGTTATATAGCTTTAAACCCCCTTCCTTAATACTTTAAGTAGTAAATATAGCGGCTAAAGAGCACTTCGCCGCCTTACTAAAAGCTTAAGCTACTCGCTTTATTTAAAAACTTAAGGAGATTACGGACTATTATTAATTAGTAATAGTAGCGGCTAGGTAAAATTAAAAGCAGCACGTTAATAAGTTTAAGTTTTTAGTAAAGGGTTTTATATTAAGAGATAAGGTTTAATTAAACCTCTATAATTATTAATCCGGCCGCTTAAAGAAAAAGCTTAACTAGCTATATATAAAGTTTTTAATATAAAAAGTTATTAGCTTATAAGTTATAAAGCTTAAAAGGTTACTTTTAAGGATATATAATAAAATTAATATAAACTTATTATATTAAGCGGCTTAAGACCCCTTACTTAATTAAGCGGTTATAAACCTTTAGCCCCCCGCAATCTTAGTTAAGGGGGAAAAGAAATTTATAATTAAAAAAGTAAAAGTAGCTTATTAAAAAAAAATAAGTAAAGGTAAATAGCGGGAAGTGCTTATTAAGTAGTATAGCTACTTAAACTTAACTTAAAAGCCTATATAAGAGCTTATAAGCGCTAATACTTTAAATAAGTTTAAAGCCCTTTATAAGCCGGTAAATAAAAATAATAAGCTTAGTAATTAATAGCCTCCTTTTAAGCGGAAATAGGAGGTAATACTAGCTTTTTTATTACTTATAGCGTTTTATAAAGTAAAAGGGAAAAAGGAGTTATATATAAGGCCGCTTAGCTTAAGCGATTAAAGCTTATACTACTAATCCTTATCTTTAATCTCTTCCTTATTATCTTTTTTATCCTCCCCCTCCTCCTCCTCCCCCTTCTCCTTAAGGGCGGCGGCGGCGGCCTTTAAAGCGCGGAGACGGCCCTTTAGCCCGGATATCTAAGCGGCGGCGGCGGCGAATAAGTTAAAAGGGGCAATAGCAGCAGCGGGCATAATAAAGCTAGCGGCGGCGCTACTATAAGTAGTGCGGACGGCCGGGATAAAGGCGGCGGGGATAGATAAGGGCACTGCTAATAGCGCTATAAAGGCGGTATTTTTAACTAAGAATAGTTAGCGCTAATCGCTATAGTAAGTATAGTAAGGAGGGAGGAAGAAAAAGGGGGGGGACTTACTTAAGTATATAGCTTATCCGCTTAAGTAAGTATAAGTAATAGTAAGCGGCGGCGGCGGCTTTTAATTATGCTTTAACCGCCTTTTTACTAAGGTTAGCTTTTTAAGCCGTTTTAGCGGTAGTAAGGATAGCCGGAGCCGCCTTATAAGCGCGGCTAGTATAAGTATAAGTAAAGTAACTACTATTAAGGCGACTTACTTACTTATAGTAAGCGTAGCTACTTAATACGTAGCGTATATAAGACTTATTATAAGCGGCGCTAAGTAATACTTACCGCTTATATTAAGTTATAAGGTTAGTATTAAGATAATATACTTAAGGGAGCAGACTTATAGCGCTTAACTTAGCGGTCTTAAAGGTAGTAAGAGGGCTATTAAGAAGTAAAGTTATAATAGCTAGTAATAGCGTAGTTATTTATAAGGGTATTATTAGTATAAGTATAGCTAAGGAGGCGGCGGAGATATAAATAGCGGTAGCGGTATAGGTACGGCACCTAAGCTTAAAGTTATTAAAGGGCTTTAATATAAGCACTAATAACGTAAACGATATATTGTTTTTATAAAGGTTAGCTTAAAAGTATTTACTTTATATATAAGGGGGCGATACTTATAGTATTATTATTACTATTACTATTACTACCGCTATTACTACTACTACTACTACTACTACTTTTACTACTACTATTATTATTAGTTTAAAAGGAAAAGGAAGGAAAGGAGGGTTAAAGGCAGAGGGATAGGGTATTTATACCCCTTAGTCCTTAACTTAAGGCGCGGAATACCGCGATAGCGGGTAGGCCGCTTAATACGCCGCCGGCCTATTAAGGGCGGATAAGGTGCCTGCTTAATAAGTAAACGGGCCTTTTAATAAATAGCCGCTAAATAAAGGGCAGGCGGCGGCGGCGGGTAAGGCTATTAAACCTACTATTATACGGCCTTACTTACTATAATATAATTATAGCGGTTATTAAGCCGCGGACTAAGCAGCGCTTTATAATAGCTAATAGCCCCTTATAATAGCTTTAAACTATATAGCGTAGTATAAAAAGCGGAGGTATTATATTAAAGTCTTTAACTTATAAGGTTATAAGGACTTAAGCTATAGCTTAAGCCTTATTATATAAAAAGGGCCGGGTCTGTATATATAGACACGGACTTACTATATATAAGCAGGCTCTTTATAGCTTATTATTATAATACTATAGACGGCACCTATATACTAGCCTTTACTTACTCCGTAACAGCTTTATATATAAAAAGTACTATAGATATTTATTTTTAGTAAGCTTAGCTTATAAGATTATTATTTATAAAAAAATAGTATCTTAAGACTAACTTTTAGTCTATAGGATTACTAGCTTAATTAGTATTAATATAAGCTTTAAGAAATAATATATTAAATGCTATATTATAGTTATAGTAAATACTTAGGCTAGGATATTTATTAAGATTTTTAGAAATCGTATTTAGTACTTTAAAATATAGTATTTCTCGATTAAAATCAAATTTAGTATATAATATTACTGCGTATAATATATTTAGTCTTAAAAACAATGCTAAAAATAGTAGTAGGCCTATTTATATTTCAGATAATACAATATCTTCTTTTATAGCTATATAGTCTTTTATTTTATTTAATTTAACTCCCTTTATAGTAAGGGTTTTTAAGGTTCTTATATTTTATTTATTAAATTCCTTTATCTTATTAAGGGTATATTTTTCTTAGGATATATATATGTTCTTTTTCGTTTTATTTATAGTTATAGTTATTTCTAAAAAGTCTTTTACTTCGCTTAAAAATTAGATCTTTAAGACCTTACTTATTTTATTTATTATATAAGTTATAGAATTCTTTATAGGCTTAAAGAACGGAGGATCGTCTTTATAAACTAATATAGCTATATATAGCTTATTGTTTATAAATACCTCTTTATTTATAGGTAGGTAGAAAAATCCTTACTCGCTTAAGACCTTAAATAATAGATTATACTAAAGTATCGGACTTTATTTTAAACAGTATAAAGCTTTCTTTAATCTTGTAACTAGCTTTTTATTATTATTTTTATTATCTTACTTATTTTTATATTTAAGGTCTTTATTTATAATATAGTCCTAATAACCTTATAGTATATTTATATATACTTCTATATCTATATTTATATATATAAATGCATTTTGTATACCGTATTGTAGTATTTGCTAATTATTAGTTATAGCTAGTATTAATCAAAGTTTAGTAAACTTATGTTTAGCGGTTATTAAGAAGGTTTTAATATACTCTAAGCTATATATTTGCTTATAGCTTTATGCTATAAAGCAAGCTTTATACTTAGTTATATTATTTTTATTATCCTTCTTTATTCTATAAACCTATCGGCCTCTTAAAGCCTCCTTAATACTAAGAAGCGCTTTTATTTTCTTAGTATCTAGACTTATTAGTTCGTTTAGTTTAGTTAGTATAGCATTATCCTAGTTCTTTGCTTACAGACTATTTATAGCCTGCTTATAATAAGTAGGCTTTATAAGATCTTTATTTCTTTTTATTATAAAAAGAATATGTTCTATATTATTATTGTTAATTATAATATTATATATAGGGTATTCTATAAAATCTTTATAGTATTTAGTAGGCTTCTTAAGTATTTTCACTTAAATCCTTTAATCTTTTTACTAGGTATTGTTATTACTAGTATTATTATCGCTAGTATTATTATTTATATTGTTAGTCTCTTTAGTATTTATATTATTATTACCTTTACTTATATTACTAGTATTTGTATTATTAGTATATTTAGTATTTATATAATTATCACTTATATTTATATTATTAGTATTTATATTAGTAATATTAGTGTTATTACTACTGCGAATATTATTATTATTATTATTACTAGTACTATTATTTCTAGTATTATAGTTATTTAGCAGCTTATTTAAAAAAGGTATGTTATTAAAGTTAGTATATTCCTTTTTATTTAAGAAGTTATTGTTTAATATAGTTATATCTTTAGAAATTATTACTTTTCGCTTAGAAAAGTTATATATTTTATAAGCAGTATCTTTATAGTGGATTATTAACTCTTTATAAGCTCTAAGCTCTAATTTATTATTAAGGGTTTTATTTTTATAAATCATAGTGCTTTTAAATACCTTTATTTTATCTAAGTCTTCGAGACTTAAAGCTATATTATCCTTCTTTTCTATAGGCGATATAAAGCTTATAATCGAATACGGGGACTTATTATATATATATATAGCTGCTTAAATAGCCTTACCTTATAGGTATTTTAGTAGGTTTAAGGTAAAAAGCATAGCCCGGACTTTATTAACTATAGTTCTATTTATCCTTTCTATTTTACTATTAAAATAAGGGGTATATATAGGGCTTGTATTATATATAAGGCCGGTTTTTAGGCAGTATGGCTTTATATTATATATAAATTCCCTTATATTATTAAAGAAAACCTCTTTTATAGTAGTCTTATTTACATTATTTTCAATTCTTACTTATATTCTAAGAATTTAAGCAGACATTCTGCCTTACTTTTTATAAAGTATATTCTTAGATATTTAGTTATAGCATTTAAAAAAGATATAAAGTATATATATTTATTATTAGTAGGGTTTTTATAAGGCCTGAAATATTAGTATATATTTTATCTAAAAAGAGATATTTTCTTTTCGAAGGAGTCCTTTTCTTTTTATTTATTTATTTAGCTTTTACATAAGCTTTACATTGCTTTATCTTTATTATATTAGCTTTATCTATATTTAAATCAGAATACCTTTTTTTAGGTATCTATATAGTAATTTATAACTTATATATCCTAGGTTTTTATACTAAAGTAATATATTTATAGTCTTTTTTTTATCTATAAACCTTTTACCTTTATTTAACAAGGTATTATCTATAGGTTTATTATCTATAAGTATATTGTTTATAGAGGTTATATAGTTTATAGAGCTTTTTATATTATATATTTTATTATTAATTTTAAAGCGAGTCTTTTTAATTTAAAGAATATATTATAGGCCGTTATTAATAAAGCCTTATATAAGTATATTTACCTCTTTATTTAAGAGAGTTATATTATCTTAACTTATTAAAGTAAAAGTATTATAAAGAGATAATTAGCTTATTATATTAATACTAATTTAAGGTATATAAAGATAGTTCTTTAATATATAGCGTATATTGCTTTTAGGAAATTTAAAATATAAGTTTCTTATACTTTTTACTATAATAAAAGACGCTTTTCCTTAGGTAATAGTTATATATATATCTTTATAAAAAGAGACAAGTGATTTATTATATACTATATGCTTAAAAGCCCTTATATTTAAGATAAAGTTATATATCTTCCCTTTTTTTATTTTTATTATATTTTTATCTACCTTAGAAATAACCTAAGAAATAGAGTAAAGAAGAGGCTTTAAAGGTCCTATAATATTTCTTATATTAGCTTTCTTTTTCTCTTTTAAAGAGGTATATAAGAAAGGTGTATATAAAAGGGGTATAGAGGGTATAAAGGGTATTAAGGGTATTAAGGGTATCGAGGGTATATTTACTTAAGCTAAAAAGTCGGAAATGAAAAGTATTTTTTTAAAGGGAGAAGACTTTTTAAAGGAGGAAACTCGTCTTTCTTTTTTAGGTTTTAACTACTAATTTTTTAATAACTAAAACTCTCTCTTAAGAAGACTCTTTTTAGGATAATATAGGCGTAAAACGCATTTTATTCCTATTTAAATAGTCTTAATAAGGTTTAATCGGAAGGGGCCTTTTATAAAAGGAAGAGAAAGAAAAAAAAAGCTTTTAGTTTAAAGCCTACTACCTTTACCTTATCTTTATTTTCTTTAAGCTAAAAACAGTCTTTTATAGCATAGCCCTTTTTCTTATAATTTTTATAGAAGACGGGTTTTTTACTATATAAAAAGAATAGCTAATTAAAAGAGGGACCTTTTAAAGCTTTAATCCTTTTAAACCTATCGATTAAAGAGGAAGAAAGAAATTTTATAGTATAAGCTTAGGCGTTATCTTAAAGAGCTTAAGAAATATTAATTATAAGGCTAGAATAGGAACTATTTAAGCATTTTAAAATCTAAGTAATAATTACTACCTTAAGGATTTAAATTTCTTATATATTTAGCTTATTAAATAGCTCTTTTATCTTATTAAGATATACCTTAATCGAAGTATAAGTTTCGAGGGTTATATTAAATAGTTTATTTATAAGAAGAAAGTTCGAAGTAAAATTTACTAAGTTATAAAGGGGTTTTAAAGCTTTTTAAGCTAACTTTATAATCGTATAGTGTTTTATTTAAGAAAGAGGTCTATCCTTAACTATTAGATATATAAAGGCAAGAATTTCCGCGGATTTAGAATATAGGTCTTAAGAGATAGCTTTAATAGCTTTCTCTTACATAAAAACGGATTCTATTTAAAGTAACTAAAAGGAATAATTTAAAAAACCTTTTAGCTTACTAAATTAATAGTCGTTCTTAGTAGCTATATTTCTTATAAAATTTAATAAGAGGTATTTTAATATGAAAGTTAATTAAAAAAAGAGGAGTAAAAAATATTAGTTAAAGAGATATCGGTTAAAGAATAGAATAAAAAGGGTCTAGAAAATTTGAGAAAAATTATATTTCAAAGCGCGGCTTTCGTTATTTAGGGAAGGATTTTTATAAGGTTTTCTATATTCGATATAGTCCTAATAATATTGTTATAAAAACATAAGGTATAAAGAGGAGGAGGAAAGGAGAAAACTAAGAAACTATGTCCGATAAGATACTAGGAGAATTCTAAAGAAAATACGCTTAGTAAGCGCGACTATGTGAAAAGTAAAGAAGAGTTTTGCTAGAATATTCTAATTACGTTATAGTCGGAAAAACGTCGGTAGGGGTTAGGGGTAAGTTTAGCTTAAAGGGAAGCCGGGCTTATAATTAATTAAGGAGCAGAATAGGCGTAGAAGAGTATAGGTAAGTAGCTATAAGTAAGGGGATTACGAAGATATAAAGAGTGTGTAAAAAGGTAAAACTAAGAGTATAAGGCGGGGGGAAGGCATTAAAGTATAAAAGGGAAAAAGGTAGTAAGAAGAGCGAATTAAAATTGCTTAAAGGTTTAAGTTCTAGCTAAGAAGAAGAGAGAAAAAGAGAGTCTTATTTAAGCATAAAGAGGTGTTGGCCGGATTATTATTATGCCGTTCCGGCGTATTATAGTTATTCTAGTCCGCTAAATTATTATTATTCCTCTCCGGGCTGTAAAGTAGACTTTTCCGCTTATCCTTTACTAGTACTAAGTTTATATTCGTCTTTCATTAGCGTATTAAAAGCTGAAAAACTCTAGTAAATTATTGCTTATATTATATATTAGCTAGGGCATATTATATAGTTTAGCAAGATATTAATATACTATTAAGATAAGCTAGTATAAGGATTTTACTCCTTTACTATAAAGAAATAAGTAAGATATATATATATAAGGTTAATAATCTATTTAAGGTAAACGGGAGATTTAGGCTTCCTTATATAAACAATTCTTAAGCTATAAGTAACTTAAGTAATTAGGAAAAAGGCCCCTTATTTAGCGCAATTATATATAGTAAGCTAATAGCTATTATTAAGTTAATATTATATTTATAACCCTAGGGATTAATTCCGTAAGGAATACAAGGTAGCGTAGCGACTTAATATAGATTATTTATATAGTCTCTATATATACCTCTTTTTAATTTGCTTATATCTTTCTTATATATACGTGAAAGAATATAAGAAAATAAATATAGTTTGTAGATTTATATAGCGGATTTTATATATATTTTAGCGTATTTCTATTATATTTTATTTATACTATATTTAATTTATAAGCTGTAGGAGAGTATATTTTCCTCCTTTTAAATAAGTACTTAAAATAAATATTCGTATATATAGTAACCGGAGTTTAGCTATAACGTGTTTTTAAGGAGACTATAAATAAAGAAGAATAAGATAGTTTATAATATTAAGGGGGACTAGATTTAAGATAGAAAAACGGGGATTTAAATCTGTTTTTAAGGCTTTAAAGAAGCTATAAAGATCGCGAATATTTAAAAATTTAAGCTAGTAAGCGCCGTTATCTTTATAGCGGAGTGTTAATAAAAAAGGGCTTAAAAAGATAGCTAGGGGCAGCAATAAGTATTTAATATAAAGGTAATAATAATAAAGAATATAAAGAGGGTATTTTAGCTAAAAACATTTATTAACCCGGCGGACTATATCCCGGCTTAAGCATTATAATCCTACTTAGACCTTTTCACACTTATAGAGGTGCTTAAGTAGCCCCTATTTTAACTAAGTGTTACGGAATCTAGACGGCCACGCCTAGACTCCTTACTTTACTCTTAAGGAAGCCCCACGGAACCCCGCGACGGGAACGCCCGGAGCACGCACTACGAAAGCTCGCCTAAGGAGATACGACGAACATTACCGGTCGGACCCCGCTAAGGTTTCCGGGACATAACTACGGATAGTTAGGAGCCTACCTAACTATAGTTTACGACGTATTTAACTATAGGAGATACCGTGGAAACTATTAAGCGGATTCCGCCGGCATCTTTAAGGGATTTCTAGGGATTTCCGCGGGATATCTTAACTATAGTTCGACCCGTTTTTAACTATAAAAGCACCCCGGAAGATATAGGATAAACCTTACCGCGATTTTTAAGGGATATTTAGGGATATTTAGGGGATTTCCTTAACTATAGTCTATAGTATTTT
>JAPEBW010001602.1:0-21558 GCA_027405785.1 Ophiocordyceps robertsii | reverse complement strand
CGTTAAAAGATATACTTTATCGCCTTTAGATAAAAAAGGTTTTAAAGACTATCTCTAATTATAATAATACGATATCTTCTTAGCAATATATTCTAATTTTAATTTTATAAATCTATATAAGCTTATTAACTGCTTAGAGTTTAATATAGCTTTTTCGGCTATAATTTCTTTAAGTAAAGAAGACCTATAGGCTTTAGGTATAAAGCTATAATTTGCGAATACCGGAGTATTCTTAATAGGCTTAAAATAAAAGGTATTATACGCTAACTATGCTATAAGTAATTTAAAAAGCTAATTATCTTACTAATAATTTATATAGCTTTTAAGGTATTGCTTAAGCGTTTGATTTAATCGTTTTATTATTCCGTTTATAATAGGGTAAAAAGCAGTAGATAATTTATACTTTATACTTAAGGCTTGCGTTAAGCCTTGCTTGAAATTCGAAATAAATTTCTAATCTTTATCTAAAATAATTAAACTCGGAAGTCCTCGATTAGCTATAATATATCTTATAAAAGTATAAGATAACTTTTTTATATTTATAGCTTTATACGTTAGAATAAAATAGCCGTATTTCGTAAAGCGATTAACTATAACTAAAATAGAATTGTATTTTATACTAGTCGTAGGATCTATAGACTTTAGTAATTTCGTAATAAAGTTTAAGGCTATAAAGTCCTAAGGTCTTAAAGGAACTTTTAAAGGAATTAAGTTACTATAAGGCTTATATTATATAGCCTTGCTTTTATTATATACTTCGCATAACTTAATAACTCCTTAGATTTTCTTATAAAGGTTATAGGTATTATAATAGTTTTTAATTCTATTATAGGTTTTTATAATACTTTAATGTCCGTATAATAAGTGCGAATAAAAATCCGTTATAACTGTTTTCTTAGTCTTTAGGGTAAGAAATAGCTTATTCTTATAAAACGCTATTTTTCTCTTTTACTTAAGATTCTTATATCTTTTCTTATTTAGGTTCTTATAAGAATTCTTAAGTAATTTTAAAGTAGTAAGATCTCCTTATACGTTAAATAGTATATATAATGTCTTTAACTTTAAATTACTATTATTATTTAGAAATAATAAGGTCTCTTTATAAGGCTCTTTTTTATTATTAAGGTCTAGTCGTTAGCTAATAGCATTAGCTCGGTTATTCTTAAAACCTTTCTTATAAATAATCTTATAATTAAATTCCGAAAGGAATTCAGCCTATTCTATTTGCTTAGTATTTAATTGCTGCGTTATAGCAAAATAACTAATATTATTATAATCTATATAAACCTTAAGTTTATATTTATTTCTTAAAATATAATGCCGAAATTCTTTAAAAGCATATATAATAGCTAAGAATTCTTTATTATAGATAGGATAATAAATCTTTATACCTACTAGCTTCTTCGAATAAAAAGCTATTAGTTTAAGAATATTGTTTTTATCGCGCTAACTTAGTTACGCGCTTAATGCAAAATTTAAAGCATCCGTTTTTAATTTTAACGGCTTCTCTATATTATAGGTATTTAATATAGGTTCTTTTATAAGTAATCCTTTAATTTTTATAAAAGCTTTGTCTGCTTTTAAGTTCTACTTAAAAGGGTCCGTTTTAGCTTTTTTTAATACCGATAAAATTAGTATAATTATCTTAGAAAAGTCCGATATAAATTTCCTATAATAATTTATATATCCTATAAAGCTTTAAATTTCCTTAATATTTATAGGAATTAGCTAATCTTTAATTATAGAAATCTTTTATAGGTCTATCCTTATATAAAAAAGAGTAATTATATACCTTAAGAATTCTACTTCTTATATATAAAAGCTATATTTCTCTAAGGAGATATATAAGCTAGCCTTTCTTAACGCTTTTAGCACTATATCGACTTCTTTATAGTATTGCTTTAGTATATCTAAGTAAATAATAATATTATTTAAATAAGCTATGTAGAAACGGTCTAAATAAGGATTTAATATACTATTAATTCTCTTTTAAAAGGTTGCCGGTATATTAGTTAATCTTAAAGGCATAACTAAAAATTTATAAAGTCCGTATTGCGTTCTAAAGACTATTTTAAATTCGTCTCCTTCTTTAATACGTATTTAGCTATAAGTAGATTTAAGGTTAACCTTAGTATACTACTGCTTATTAGCTAATCTATCTCTTATTTCGCTTATAAGAGGTAATAAAGTCTAGTCCTTTATTATATCGTTATTTATTTCTCTAAAATCGATATAAAGTCGAGTTTTTTCTTTATCTTTACTATTCTTTAAAGCAAATAGTATAAGAGCTCTATACTTTAATTTAAACTCTTTAATATAACCTTTTCGTAGGTTTTTATCGATATATTCTTTTAATAACTTTAGATACTTTTTATCTAAGTTATATATCTTATAGAATCTAAGCTTAAAGCCTTCTTTTAACTTAATTTCGTAATCTTAACTACCGCGTAGTAGTAGTCTATCTTTAGGTAGCGGCGTAAATATATCGAAATATCTCTTTAGTATATTTCTAGGTATTTTTAGATAACGATCCTCGGGGTGTTTTAAGTTAATAGTACCTTCCGAACGTCTTATATACTATATTCGCTCTTTAAGGTGCTTTAAATTAATAGTACCTTCCGAATACTGCGAGCTAATCTTATATATCTTATTCTTAATCTTTCTCTTATTCCGTTTCTTTTTAATCTTATCTTTTTACTTAGGGTATTACTACTTAATATCCTTTAAGGTTTTTAATAGATTTTCTTTTAATAAATTATAAGTAGCTTTATAATTATCTTTAAGGCTTTTAGTCTTTTTTTTATTAAGGTTTAGCGTTTTTATCGCTTGTATTATACTAGTCGTAGTCGTATTACCTTTAGTCGTACTAGTTATTTTATCGTTATCTATTACGATATCTATTAATACGATATTTATATTTATATAAGAGGCTTTATTATTCTTATCGTTACTATTCTTTATATAGTTATTGTTAGGTATTGCCGTATTTAAATTATTTAAGGGTTTCGTTCTAGGGTTGTCCTTTATTAGACTATAAAGAGGAATATTTAAGGTATCGTCTTAAAACCTTAAAAGGCCTTTATCCTAATTTATTATAGGATTATATTTTTATAAAAAGGGTAGTCTTAATATAATATTATAGCTAATAGCTAAGACATCGAAGGAATTATTAAAGTTATAAATCTTAATTATATACTTAAGAGGATTAGTTTTTAGCATAATCTTATAGTTATTATACTTAAAGGGTAATCCTTTTACTAAAAGAAGTATATAAAGCTTATCTTTTCTTTTATAACGTAATTTTAAACAATTTACTATTATAGGGGAAATATAGCTACTTATTATACCGCAATCTACTAATACGTTAAGGCGATATCCTCTTAATTCTAATAAAAAGGTTATTTTTATACTTTAAGAATTATTATTTAACGTAAGGAAGTTTTATTTACTAAGAAATAACCTTATTATTCTTAGGCTTGTTAGTTTTTTGCCTTGTTTACCGACTTCTTAGTAAATCTTAATTTTATCTACGAAATTAGTTTATTTAAGTTACTAAGCTTCTTATAAGCTTTAAAAACTAAATCCTTACTAGCTTTATAGTTCTTAATTGCTTTACTAATAATATTAATACTTTTTATACAATCAATTTCCTTTTATTATTTTTAGTTATTAATTTCTTCTTACTTAGCTTTTAGCTAATTCTTAAGCATTTCTTTTAAGAATCTCTTTACTTATAATAGCATTTTTAAATTATAATTCTTATTACGAAGATCGTAATTAGTCTTAAAATACTTACTATATCGTTTAGACGTATCTTTAATAGCTAAGTTAAGGAATTCTATATCTTCCTTAAGCTTATTAGCTAGCTCGTCGTTCTTTTTCTTAAGATCGTCTTTATCTTTAATTAAATTAATAATATACGTAAAAAGAGATATATAATCTTCCTTTAGCTTAATTATCTTATTCGTTAAAGCTAGGTTACTATCTTAAAGGTTTTTAATAGTCGTTTCGTTATACTGCTTAAAGAGTAAAGGTTATTCGATTTTAATTTAGTTATTAATATTTTCTTACGAAAGTTCCTCTTTATTAGCTTCGATATCCTCCTTAAGGTTTTTTATAAGAACCTTAGTATTAGTAGTAAGTTCTTTAGTCGTTATAGCGGGTTTATTATAAGTCTTCCTTAGTTTAGGAAACTAGCTACTTCCTTACTTATCCGAAAAGTATATAAGGCAGTTATCGTTATAGTATTTAGTTTAAGAAAGCTACTTATATGCCTTATCCTTAATAGTAATTACTATATTAAGATATTCTATAAAAGGAGCGTAAGGCTTATTACTATCTTCTTTTTTAAAAGAGGGCTTTTTATCTTTTTCTTTAAATTCGAGGTCTTTAGGATTATAGCTACTATTATCTTTTATATTTAAAGGCGTAATATTTATATTAAAATAAGGAGCGTTTTCGTTATCTTTATTAATAGTCTATAAGGAAGTTCTATGCTAATAATTATCCTTAATCTTAAAAGCATTTCTCTATTAGTCGTTTAAGCTTTTAGCTTCTAACTTAACTTTAAGTTTTTCTTTATAAAGACCCTTTATAAGCAAACTAGTCTTAAACGGACTAAGGGTTAGTATAAAAAGCTAAGCGTCGATTTTAATATCCTTAGTTAAAGGTAGTAGTAAAGTATATCGCGGATTATAAGCTAAAAGGGCATTATTCTTATAAATAGGTATATTTCTTCCCTTAAAGGAATTCCTTTTCTTAATATAATCTCTTACGATATAGCCTTCCTTTATATAATTAAAGCATTGAATAGCTTTTTTAGCGGGCTTTAGCGGGCTCGCTTTAAGGGTATTTAGGTTTATTACGTCGTAACTTAAGTCGCGCTTTTACTTCTTATTATTTTTCCTAATAACCCCGCTAGGAGTTAAACGGTGTTTTCTTTATTGCCGGCGTTTATATTGCTTATTATCTATCTAGACCGCTAGACTAATATAGTTTAATAGCGTCTTTAGCCTATCTAAGCGGTAGATTTCGTCTTTAACTTCTTCCTTAAGTCCTTCGTAAAACGTAGCTATAAGGGTATCGTCTTCTTATTTTAGCTTAAAAGTTATTTATCGGAATCGAGCTACGTAAGCCGATAAAGATATAACTTACTTAAGGCTTCTTAATTTATGCTCTGCTAATCGTTGCTTATCCACAATTCCGAATATTTTTTATAGAGCTTCTTTAAAGTTATCGAAATTCTTAAAAATATTCTTTATCTTAAAATTCCTATCTTTAAGACTATTATCTATATAGTCCTTAAAAATCGGTTCGAACTATATTACTACTAAGCCTTATAAGCAACTAAATATAAATATTACCTTTACTACTTCTTAATTTATCGTAGTAGGATAAAACTAAAAATAAGCTTTAAGAGAAGTAATAAACTTTTATAGCTTAGCTAATTTTTTAGTATAAGGTTTAGGAGCTTTAATCTTTAAAATAAAACTACTATTTATAAAGCTTATAAGGTAGTAAGAAAGCTCTAACTACCTCGAACTAGCTTACAGCTAACTAGTTAGCTATAGTGTTATAAAAGTAAATATTCTTCTTTTATTTATTATAATTAAATAGATATAATTATAATAAATACCTTTCTCTTACTTAATAGCTTAAAAGACTTACTAAGTATATAAATACTAAGTATTCTTTACTAAAGCTATTAAGTTCGTAAAGATTCTTATAAGCTAGTTTTATATTACGGAACCCTTAACGTTTCTCGTACGTTAAGTAGTCTTATATAATTTATCTAATTTAAATTTACTAGCTAAAAAGGAAGAAGAAGACTTAGTATAAGCTACTAAACCGAATAAGGTAAGGGTATCTTATTATGCGGATTTCTTAGGTTAAAACTAGCTAAAGAAGAAGAAAGAAGGAAAGGAAAGGAGTTAAGGGAAGGAGGAAGAAGGACCTCCTTTTATACCTTTCTAAGGCTACTAAAAGGCTTTCCTTTTATATACTTTTATATGCTTTTATATACTAATCTATAACTTATACCTCGTATAACTTATAAGGTTACTAGACTACTTCTTAGGCTAATAAAAATAGCTTACGCTATCTCTATTACTAGTTATAAGTAATATACGCTTTATTACTTATAACTAGCTTATAAGACTAAATATCCTTATCTTAAAACCTTTTACGAGATTCTATCCTCTTTTAAAGGGAAGGCCTCCCGCCTTAGCTTTATGCGAGGTATCGGTCGATTATATAAGGCATCGGTCGATCGTGCGATACGAATCCCGTTACTAGCCGAAGCTAACCTAAGCCGATTATAGGCGTATTTAACCTATACCGCTTCTAGCTAATACTAGCTATCTTTAACCGTTAAGGTATATCGTCTCTCTTTATAACTACCGGTATTTACTTTAATAGTTATATCTCGTAATTAGCGGTATCTACTTTACTAGTTACTCCTTTATATCTAGCGGTATCTACTTTACTAGATATTAGTACCTCTTAGTACTTAGGATTACTAACGGAATAAGGTTTCCGTTATAATCTAGCTAAGTTTATATACTATCTTATATAGGCTATTATCCTTTATAATTATATTAAGAACTTATTTTACTTAGCGGTCCTTAGCTTTTACGCGATGCTCTTTTAAGCGCGCCTTAACGGCGGCGGCGGCGTATAGCGGGACGTATATAAGTATACTAAGGAGTTATTTGCCCTTACTTAAGTAGCTTAGGTGCTTATCTTTAAACGCGCTTATACTAAGCTTAAAAAGGAGATATAAGACTTCCTTAAAAAGACTTATTAAGGGTATATAAAGCGGACTATTAAGATACCCTTTAGCTATATTCTTTAGTAGCGCCTTAACCTTTATATTATTAGTATAAACTCTATTACTAAATACTTCGGCTTATAGTTACTAAATAAATAAGAGGTAACCTTTAAATCTATAATACTTTAGATAGATAACGTTACCGCTTTTATCGTCTTTAAGTTCCGCGAGGCGCGCCGCCTTCTTTATAACGAGCTTATACTTAGCTACCCCGGTCTCCGGCCGCTTTACCCCGCTAATATCGCTAATAACGTTAATATTAAGGAATACGGCTTATTATAAGCTAACTACTTATTTAATAAGAAGCTGCTTTATAGCGCCCCTTATATACTACTTAACTAAATAAGGCGGATATTAAGGCTACGGTCGATATATATATAGGCCGGCGGGGATAGCGCCCCTATACTATACGATAAGTCCCTTACCTTATATAAAGCAATAGTATAGCAGTTCCTCGCTTACCTCTTAGTCCTTTACTACCTTACCTTAGGCCCCTTGCTTTAATCGTCGGAGCTCTTTTCGGCGACCTACTATAATATAGCGCGTAGGCGGCATATCTTTATATAAGAAAAGCACGTTATACTTAACGTTTAATACTATAAGGGGTAGGAGGTATCGGCTTAGTATAAGTTTAACGTGCGATTTATCTTATAAGCTATTAACGAGCTGCTCTTAATATATATTGCTTATATACTCTTACTTTAACGCTTTTTCCTATATTATAAGAAACTTAACGCCGAGCTATCGCTATATATATAAGCGTACTTTAACGGTATAGTATAGCTTAACGGTAAGGTATCGTTATGCCTCTCCCGCGTAAGTAAGAAGGCCGGAACGCCGGCCTTTTAAGTCGCGTAGTAGCGGTAGGTCGCCTTCTTTATTATAGTTAAGAAGTTTAAGTCTAAGTTTACGGAATCCTTTAAGGATATTAATAATAATAATAACAACCTAAATAACGATAAGGACCTTATCGCTATAATAATAATAAGTAACTATAATCTTTAAACGCTTAACTATAGCTATATTAAGATAAATATACTATTGCTTATAAAGCTAATATATCGCGCCTTTTAAGCATCCGCTTAATAATAAGGGCTTTTTTAGGTTAACCGGGCCTTAAGCTTTAAGCACCTTGCCCTTAACCTACCCCCGCCCCGGACCCTTTTTAGCGACTAAAAGAAGGCATAGGTCCGCTAAGCCCCGGCGCTTAATAAAGCGGCTATCCTAAATAGCCTACGGCTTATTACCGGCGACTTAAGGGCCGGCTTCCGTATTAAGGGATAAGAGGCCGCGCTTATCGCTACCCTTAGCCCCGACCGCCCGCCTTAAGTTATCGCTATCCTTAGCATTAAAGCAGGCAAGAGTATAGTTTTTATTATCTTAGCACGCTTATTTAATAAGGGCGTTATTATTATTATGCTACTAGCTATCGCCTTACGCGTTAATATATAGGAGCGCCTTACCCGCGCCGGCGTATAGTATATTATATAAAATACTACTACTACTAATAGCCCGCCGTTAGTTATTATATCCGCCGAGGCCGCCTATACTAATAAATTTATTAGCTACGCCTACCGCCTCGTCCTTTAATAAAGGCTTAACTATATTATCGTTAATAAGTGCTACCTTACTATTACCGCCGCGTCCTACCGGCCGTATATATAGAGGCTTAAGTAGTTCTTAGCTTAAATACGGATATAAATAGTTTAGCTTATAGCTATGCTACCGCTTATTATAAAAGGCCGCCTTTTCGAGCTTAATAAGCTTATAAGCCCCCGTATTATACGCGAGTTAACGAACCGCTTAAATATTAAATACTATATATCCCCGCCTATATCTTATAGCGTAATTAAGACCGCTATCGAAATAGTTAAGGATTATAAGCGGGACTTATTTATTATAGATAACCTATATAATAGGATTATCGTCTACTATTAAATAAAGGCATATATACACGCCGTCGCCCGCGCGCTTAGGTGCCTATCCCTTATTAATAGCTAGGACGTGCTTAAGGAGGAAAAGAGGGGCGCCCTCCGCCGCTAGCTAAAGGACCTAACCTAGCGGGCTATAGCCGCTACTAGTGCCTTTAGCATAGGCTTTAACTACCCTTATATTTAGGCAGTTATCTATCCGGGGCCGCTTAATACTTTAACCGACTATTACTAAAAGTCGGGTCGCGCTAGCTATAATAGTAAGTCGAGCCTTGCTAGAATCGTCGTTCCTTATAGTTAGCGGCCACGCGCTAGGGCTAGGCTTAAGCTCGACCCGGACTAGTAAGCTATATAGCTCTTACTTATTAATAAGTACTACGCGCGCGGGGCTATTAGCTAGTTTTAAGATAAGCCGCGTAATTAGCACTAATATATAAAGGGGGACTAAATATACGACTATTATAAGGATATAACCTTACTTACTTACCGCTGCCCTTAAGACCTTATCTATACCTTAAATACCCCGGCCGGAGCCCTTAAGGTCCTTAAAGTCTTTAAGGTCCTTAATATAGACGCCGCCTTCCTTAGCATAGTAAAGAGCCGCCGCTAGGACTAAAACGCCGATATAACGGAAACCTTATTCCGTTAGTAATCCTAAGTACTAAGAAGTACTAATATTTAGTAAAGTAAATACCGCTAAATATAAAGGAGTAACTAGTAAAGTAAATACCGCTAGTTATAAGATATAATTATTAAAGTAGATACTAGTAGTTATAAGAAGAGACGATATAGCCTAACGGTTAAAGACGGCTAGTATCGGCTATAAGCGGTATAGGTTAAATACGCTTATAATCGGCTTAAGTTAGCTTTAGCTAGTAACGGGATTCGTATTATACGATCGACTAATACTTTATATAATCGACCGATACCTTATATAAAGCTAAGGCGGGAGGCCTTCCCTTTAAAAGAGGATAGAATCTTATAAAAGGTTTTAAGATAAAGATATCTAGTCTTATAAGCTAGTCGTAAGTAATAAAGCGTATATTACTTATAACTAGTAATAAAGATAGCGTAAGCTATTTTTATTAGCCTAAGAAGTAGTCCGGTAACCTTATAAGTTATACGAGGTGTGAGTTATAGATTAGCATATAAAAGCATATAAAAGCATATAAAAGGAAAGCCTTTTAGTAGCCTTAAAAAGGTATAAAAGGAGGTCCTTCCTCCTCCTTCCCTTAACTCCTTTCCTTTTTTTCTTTTTTCTTCTCTAGCTAGTTTTAATATAAGAAATCCGCATAATAAGATACCCTTACCTTATTTAGTCTAGTAGTTTATACTAAGTCTTCTTCTCCCTTTCCGGCTAGTAAATTTAAATTAGATAAATTATACGAGACTACTTAACGTACGAGAAACGTTAAGGGTTCCGTAATATAAAACTAGCTTATAAGAATCTTTACGAACTTTATAGCTCCGATAAAGAATACTTAGTATTTTTATACTTAGTAAGTTCTTTAAGCTATTAAGTAAGAGAAAGGTATTTATTATAATTATGTCTATTTAATTATAATAAATAGAAGAAGAATGTCTGCTTTTGCAATACTATAGCTAACTAGTTAGCCGTAAGCTAGTTCGAGGTAGCTAGAGCTTTCTTATTACCTTATAAGCTTTATAGATAGTAGTTTTATTTTAAAGATTAAAGCTCTTAAACCCTATACTAAAGAATTAGCAAGAGGATTAGCTTAGCTATAAGAGTTTATTACCTCTCTTAAAGCTTACTTTTAGTTTTACCTTACTATAATAAATTAAGAAGTAGTAAAGGTTATATTTATATCTAGTTGCTTATAAGGCCTAGCCGTAATATAGTTCGAACCGATTCTTAGGGACTATATAGATAATAGTCCTAAAGATAGGAATTCCGAGACGAGGAATATTTTTAAGAATTTCGATAACTTTATCGAAGCTTTATAAAAAACGTTCGGAATTATAGATAAGCAACGATTAGCAGAGCATAAATTAAGAAGCCTTAAGCAGGTTACGTCTTTATTAGCTTACGTAGCTTGATTTTAATAGATAACTTTTAAGCTAAAATAAGAAGACGATGCCTATAACGGAAACCTTATTCCGTTAGTAATCCTAAGTACTAAGAAGTACTAATATTTAGTAAAGTAGATACCGCTAAATATAAAGGAGTAATTAATAAAGTAGATACCGCTAGTTATAAGATATAACTATTAAAGTAAATACTAGTAGTTATAAGGAGAGACGATATAGCCTAACGGTTAAAGACGGCTAGTATTAGCTATAAGCAGTATAAGTTAAATACGCCTATAATCGGCTTAAGTTAGCTTTAGCTAGTAACGGGATTCGTATCGTACGATCGACCGATACTTTATATAATCGACCGATACCTCGTATAAAGCTAAGGCGGGAGGCCTTTTACTACGCCTTATAGCATAAAGATAAGGGGACAGGGCGCGGACTAATTACCGCTAGTCGGGGCCGGTACTGCGGACTAATTACCGCCGGTTAAGGCCGGTACTATAGACTAATTACCGCCGGTCGGGCCGGTATAATAGACTAATTACCGTACGTAAACGTATATAGGGGTTTAGAAATAGTAAAAAGCTTATCTATTCTTAAAAGCATAGCTAGCTACTTTATACTTAGTTCTTTAAGCTAATTCCTAGGATCTCTAACTATACTATCTATAGTACGTAAAGTAAACCGTAGATATCCTTATAAAATCGCCTAATAAACTAAGTATAAGCCTAGTTAGAAATACTATAAACTATAATCGGGGAAATCCCTTAAATATCCTTAAATATCCTTTAAAAATCGCGGTAAGGTTTATTCTATATCTTCTAAGGTGCTTCCATAGTTAAAAACGGGTCGAACTATAGTTAAGATATCCTATAAAAATCCCTAAAAATCCCTTAAAGATACCGGCGGAATCCGCCTAATAGTTTCTATAGTATTTACTATAGTTAAAGACGTCGTAAACTATAATCGGGTAGGCTCCTAACTATCCGTAGTTATGTCTTAGAAACCCTAGCGGGGTCCGATTAGTAATATTTATCGTATCTC
Source organism: Ophiocordyceps robertsii (assembly GCA_027405785.1). Taxonomy (NCBI): domain Eukaryota; kingdom Fungi; phylum Ascomycota; class Sordariomycetes; order Hypocreales; family Ophiocordycipitaceae; genus Ophiocordyceps; species Ophiocordyceps robertsii. The sequence goes on along the minus strand of JAPEBW010001602.1, from coordinate 9,717 downwards.
CTTAGGCGAGCCTTTATAGTGCGTGCTTTAAGCGTTCTTATCGCGGGGTTCCGTAAGGCTTCCTTAAGAGTAAAGTAAGGAGTTTAAGCATAGCTGTTTAGATTCCGTAATAACTCCCCCGGGCAAAAAAGAAAAGCCGACGTCCTCGTCGGTTTAAAGTAAAGATAAAGTAAAAGGGGTGTTAGGTAATAGCTTTATAGTGGCGATTTTACGCTATATTAATAATACGCTGTCTTTATCCTTTTAATAGTTTTATTAGCCTATCCGGCCGATAGTAGCTAGGCAGCTTAAGATAGTTAATAGGCGGCTTTATTATAGATCCTTACCTTATATTTAGTTATACGGCTTTATCCTTATTAAGGTAATTAGCGCGTCTAGCTAGAACTTATAATAACGTTTTTTCCGACTCTCCTTTAAGGCGTATATTCGGGCCCTTACTAAGCAGTAAGGAGTCTCCGCGCTAAGGTATACTTAAGTTCCTTAGCGGGATATATTATAAGAGACTAGCTTTATTTAGGCCTTATTTTATATTATTATCCTACTTACCTTTCCTACGCCGTTTTTTAATCCTCCGCTAAGTCTCCCGTTTTACTTATTAGCCTTATAGGCCGCCTATAAGCGAGATATTATATCTTACTTACTACCGCTATTATAGTTATCCCCCGCTCTCTATCGCCGGGCTTTTTAACCTATTATCTTTCTTATACGGCGCTACTACCTACGCCTTTCTACTAACTAACGCGCGTCTAGCTACTAAGAAGGTATTAAGGTAAGGGTACGCCGTCCCGCTAATATTAATAAGTATAGTAAGTACCGGGGTATCGAATATTTATATTCCCGCTTAAAAGCGGGTAATAAGGTCCTCGATAGCCTTAATACTTAACTCCTCGCTCTTAAGGTTCTAAACGTGCTTAATAGTCTCGAAGAACCTCTATATAAAGGGGGCCTTAAAGGCGAGAATATAAAGCGCGTAGTCGGTATAGCTAATAAGGCGGATATTAAAGCCTAAGAACTTTATTGCTTAGGTTAAAGTTAAGTCGCGTTTAAACTCTTTATAGGCTTATAAGTAGAACTTAGTATAGTTTATAGCTAAGCGGAAACTCCTAATTATTATAATCTTATTACCGGAGTATAGGCCTATAAAGCTAAGTCTATTAAGGATTATATTAGTTATTACTAGCGGCTCTTATAAGATTAGGCGGCGGAATATATTATAAGGCTAGTTATCGCTATCTCTTTTAGTTAAGGAGGGACGGCGGATAAACTATAGTAAGGCGCTCGTACGCCTTTATATAGCCGGGCTAAGCGTAGCGGCGGGCGGGAAGAGCGTTCGCTAAGCGGGACCAAACGGGTCCTTAAGGCCTATAGCGGCTATAGGCTAAGAAGGGGATTTTATAGTATAGGCTAGACCGCGTGCGAAGTAAGATAAGGTTTTAGCTATAATCGCTTAAGACGCCGCTATAAACCCGGCTATAAACTAGTTAAGCTAGGCCTTAGATATATAGTTAAGGATAGCGCGGATATCGTTTTAATCGTTTAGCTAAAGCGGGTTTCCGCTAACTATAGCGGTAATTATAGATCTTAAGACTATAGTAAGGTTAGCTAACCTTAAGGCGTTAAGTATCGGCTAGCTATTCCGCTAATAAAGATTTCTAGCTACGCCTTAAAAAATATATAGGCGGTAAGGGCTTCCGGATAGTAAGAGCTAGGCGGGAGGCATAGCGGAGTTGCTACGAAACCGGCTATCTAAACCTCGCTATAGTATAAGGCTAGGAGGCGAGTTATTTAAGTCGATTATTTAAAGAGGGTAGTATAGGCCGTCCTTTATAGTGCCGTAGTTTAAGTCGAATCTATCGGCTTAAGCGCGGCTACGGAAAGCGGCGTAAGTTTATATAAAGGCTTAAACCTAGAGGTTTTAGCTCTCGCTAAAGGACTTAAGGCTACGGAGGATAGCCGCCTTATTTTTATAAAGCTTAAGAGCTCGTTTATATCCTTTATATTAAAGGCGTAGGGGCTTATAAGAAAGCGGGCTAAAAAAGTAGTTATAGAATAGCTAATCTCGGCTATAGGAGACGTTAAACGATAAAGGGACTTAGAACAGGAGTATAAAGATCGTAGGCTTAAGGTAAAGAAAGTTATGCGTATAGAAGTAAGTAAAGTGCGGCGGGCTATAGCCGGCGGTAAAGGGAAATATAGTTATAAAAGGAAGAAAGAAAGGGAGAGAGGGTAGGCGGCGGAGAGAATTTAAATAAGTATACTATAGGGCTAAAAAGGCCTTATTACTTAAGGTAAACGGCGGTATATTATTATTAAAATAACTAATTACCCTAAGCGTAGTAAATTACGGTTTCTTATAACTTATAGTAGCTTTTAGGTCTTATACTTAGGCCTAACCGCTTAATTCTCTTAATTAAAGAGTTTCGTATTAAGTTATAAAGGCCGCGCGTTATGCTCTCGTCCGAACTACTTAAGTAGCTAACTTTTCTTATACTTTTTTAAAGGCTTTTACGATCTTTAGTAAGAAGATTGCTTTTTTATCAACTTATAAGTTATAGCTACTTAGCTAGCCTTTTTAAGCTATAAGGAACTCCTTCCTTAGCTTTCCGCCGCCTTTCTTTATTATACGGCTTTATAGGATTCGTTTTACTTCCTACTTATTTAAGTAAGGTATCTTTTTATCTTAAACTAATCCTAAGCGCGTAGCTAGCTCGTCCGCTAAGCGTAGTTATACTACTAAAACGACTAAATAAATATTTAAGGACCTTTTTATATCTAACCGGTATATAAGCTATCTTACTTTAGCGGTAACCTTAAACGGCCTAGTGCGTTTTTCTTAAAGCTTTGCTAGTTTACTATCCGCGATATAGTAGCCTTTACTAAGCTATAGCTAGACTTAATCGCTAGGCTTAAATTTTAGCGGGCGGTGTTTTTTATCGTATCTATCCTTTATAGCGGCTTAAGTATAGGCGATAGCTAACCTAGCTTCTTCTTATAGGACTTCTCGGTTTTATAGGTATAAGTAGTTACTAAAAAACCGGAGGCTATTATTTATTCTTATCCTTATAATAAGCTTATTAAGGGCCGCGTAAATTATTAAGGAGAAGGAATTATTAAGGCTAAACTAAAGGGCGATTAGCGTATCGGTTTAGCGTAGGTCTAGGAAATTAGCGGTAAAGAATCGTAGCGCGATTTCTATAGTTTAGTTTCGCCTTTCCAATAAGCCGTTAGTTTAAGGGTACTAGGCGGTAGATATAAAAAGCTTCGATTTAAAGGCTTGCTATAAGGTCCGCTAAAATGCTAAGGTAAACTTTATATCCCGGTTAAAGATTATCCCCTTCGGAATCCCTTAGTTAGTATAAAGCAGTTCGGTATATAACGCTTATACTTAATCTTCCGCTATAAACTAGTTATTGCTTAGGATAAGGAGATATATTTTTAAGAATTTATTAGTTACGGTTAATAAGGTATTAAAGAAGTTCCTTATAGGATCTTTTTATAAGGATTATTCGGCTTAAACTACTAAAAGCTTAGTAATAAAGTCTATTGCTATTATATAGTATAAAACCGGCGGGCTTTAAATCGGGATAAGCTATCTTAGCGTCTTACCTTAGTTAGTTTAGTTATAGTAATAAGTATTATAGCTATCTATAACCTTATCTATATATTTACTAAGCCGTAGGATTAAGAAGCTTTTAGATAGGTCCTACTATATATAGGTACGGCCGGTATAAAAGTATTTAGTATAGGCGTCTTTAACGATCTCCTTAGCGTAGGTCTTAAGGATATATAGTCTCCGGCGTCCGTCGTTCTCCGTAAAGTATAGTAACCCTTATAATTAAAGAAATAAGAGTCCGGGGACCCCGTCCTTATCGCTAAGCTACGCTATAATTTTTACTTACCGTATATCTTCTATATATCCGTCGATTATCTTTTAGCGGAGCGGCAATTTAATTAATGCTTCCGCGTAAAGGAATACGCGGTCCGTTATCTCGTTTTCTTAAATACGTTTTAATTCCCCTTCTTAGTTTAAGGATACCGGCCTATTATCTTAGTACGGTAGACGTAAAAGCGCGTTCGGCATAACGTTTTCGATGCCTAGGATATAGTATACCTTAAGCGGGAATTAGCTTAAGTATTAAGACGCGAGGACTAGCTTATCGTTAGATTTTATACTAGTAGAGAATAAGGATTTCTAGTATACGATTCTATAAGTGCTTATATAGTCGGTAAAGATAACTACTTATAGCGTTCTTATAGATAGTACTATAGTGCGTAGCTTATATATTGCTTATACTAGCCCGGCTACTTTAAGTTCTATAAGCTAGTATTAAGGTTCTCCGCCTTAAAGGGCGTAGCTTAAGTAAACGATAGGCTAGACCTTAGTTTAGGCTAGTAGCGTCTTTTTATCCTATTTTATGCCTTCTTTTAAGTAGAAAGCTATAGCTACTACTCTATATTCTTAGGATATATCGATTTAGATAAATAGTTATTAAGCGGGGTCGAAGTAGTAAATCGTTTAAAGCTTAGTAAGTTTCTTAGTTAAAATCGCAAAAGCCTCTTTTTCTTTTAAGGTAGGCTAAAAAGCGGCTTTCGCGGTATATTAAGCCTATCCTTAGCCTCTTAAGGGGACTCCTTCTTCCTATCTTACTTAAAGTAGCTTTATCTTTCGTTTTTATAGGACGTTAACTTCCTTAGCAAAATACGGGACCGTATAATATAGCTATTTAGTAAAGCCGATCTATTTCTTAAGCTATTAAAGGTTCTTTAAGAACGCGATATCCCTTAAGGCTTATACGCGTTTATTTATATTTATTAAGCCGATAGCGTCTACCTTAAATCCGAGGAGCTATACGGATAAGTACGCTAAAAAGGACTTTAGTCCGGATAAGGTAATATTATAGTCGTAGAAGGCGCGGAATACGGCCTTTAAATATTAAAGGTGTTCTTCGGCTATATTAAAGTAGATAATAATATCGTCGATATAGGCCGCCGCGTATTCTTAATATCTACGGAGGACGTTATCGATAAACCTTTAAACGTATACCGGGGAGTTCTTAAAGCCTATAAGTATTACTAATAATCTTTTTAGCCTATAATAGCTTATAACTATAAACCTTTCCCGGTAGTCTTAGTAAACTAAGAACTAATAGAAAAACGATTATGCGTTTACCGTATTAATAAACTTCTTTCCTTAGAGGCGTTTAATTATATCGCTTTAAAGGGGCATTAAGTATATATCTAGGGTAATAACGGCGTTAATCCCCTATAAGTCTACGACTACTTATCCCTTCTCCTTTCCGTTTACTATCTTCTATACTACGAATACTAGCGCTATAAATAGGGTTAGCCTATAGACTTATTTTAATCGGCCTTACGCAATTAGCTAGCCGAAAGTTATATCTACTACCTTCTTATCTTTATCGTTTAATAGGTATAATCTTAATACGACTTATTAGTATTGCTATCCTTTTACTAAAGGAATATATATATATTCGGATTTATTTATATATACTACTCCCTTATCCTTTTAAAGGCGGGGAAACGATTAAAGGATATCTTAGACTTTTAATACGTATTTTAAGTCTTTAGCGTAGATCCGGACGCCCTTATTAGTAGTAAGTTCGGGTAGGTCCTTAGTTTAGCTAATTCCGAGTTTATAGTTTATAGTAAGATCCTTTTATAAGAAGTCCTTAGTAAGGTCTATTCTATCCGGATTTTCTATAAGGGCTTCCGCTAAGGGAGCCGTAGTATTAACCTCCTTATATAGCTAGAACTGCTTATTAAGGTCCGTAATTATCCTTACCTTTTAGCCTTAGCGGAGCACTAGTAGTTCCTTAAAATAGTTTATCGCTATAAAGCTTATATAATTCTATATTATTATCTAGGCAAGCCTAAAGTTATCGGGGAAAAATATTATATTACGCCCTAATAGCGGCGCCCGGACCTATATAAGTAAGGCGTAGCTAGAACTAGCTAGAATCGTCGTAGTAACTAAGTAGATTACCTATCTATATATTGCTAGTCCTAGCCGGACTATCTTAACTTCGGCTTCGATCCCTTTATAGGCCCCGATTTATAAGACCGACGTAGAGTTAATAAGGTCCCTTAAGTAAGGAACTAAAAAGTCTTAGCTAAGCAATATATTAGCCGCTAAGCGTTTTACTATCTAGGCGCCGATCCTTACCTTTACGACCGCGAGGCTACCGTCTAGCCTTCTTAGTATATAAGCGGTAAATTCCGCCTATTTAACGGTAGCTATTCTTCTTACTCCTTAAATAAGAATTCGTTAAGAGGAGTTAATAGTTATATCTTAAAAGGTCTTTACTAAGTTAGCTTAGATAAGGCTTCGGTTTACCCCGGTATCCGTATAGGCTTTAATACTTATCTTAAGCCCTTCTTTTCTATAGACTAATAAGCGTATATAGGTAAATCGTAATAGCCTATTAAGGTTTAATAGCTAGACGTTAAGGGAAGCCTTAACTATCTAGACGCTTTATAGCTTTTAAATAACTACTTACTATACTAAGCTACGTCTTTATATAGCAACGTCTTAATTAAGGTTAAGGGGGTGTTTATCTTCGACGTATTAATAAAGTTTATTCTTTAAAGGGAATGCTTCGCTATAAAATCCGCACGCTCTATCGGCCTCCTATATTAGTTTTGCTATAGTATAGATTGCGGTTTCTTTTAGGCTTTTATCGGCATCCGACTAAGCTCTTTCTATATCGTACTCTTTATCCCTTAAATAGTCGTTAGTCTTTATTATAGTTCCTTCCTTAGTTATAAGGTATGCCCGTTTTAGCTTTAGTATTAGCGAGTATATAGTCTTAAAGGTCCTTTTTCTCTTAGGCCGGAGGACCTTAACTTATATTCTTAGCTATTTAAGCGGGTTTCTTCCTTAACTTAGCGATCGCTATAAGGCCCGAGGTATATCCGTCTTTACTAAGCGGTCTAAAAACGTAACCCTTAGTCCTAGCAAGCCTTTAATAGATAGCTAAGGCGTCCTAAACTATCCTTTAAGTGCGTATAAGGTATAGCTAGTCGGCCCTTGCCTTTTTATAGGTTAGACCTATTTCTTTTACGCTAGTAAGTGCTTTTACGATCCTTAAGTATATTTAACTTATAATTAAAGGAGAATTTCCTTATATTCGTTAACCTATCTATTAATATCCTTATTCCTTACTAAACGTTATAAGGATTCTTATAAGTAAATATCTAGCTTTTAGTAAATTACTATAGTTAGGTAGTCTAGCTAGTAAAGCGCGGCCTTAGCTTTATATTATAAGCGCGATATTTAAGACTTAAAGTCGGATCTTACTACTATATCTTTAATAGTAAAGTGCTCTTTATTAAGCGCTTATATTGCTATATTTAAGCGGATTCCAAACCGTTTTTATAAGGCGGATATCTATCGGCTTAGTCCGACGCTAAGCTTGCTAAGTTCTTTTTATTATAGTTTTAAGAGGTCTCCGGAATACTATTCCGCCGCACTACCTTAAAAGAAGGAGGGCAATTAAATAGCTAATTTATCTACGTAGGCTTCGCCTTTACTAGCGTTTCGGCGGATAAAGTCGATAAAACGGTCTACTTCTCGGAACGTACTAGCCTTATCGTCTTCTTAAACTTTATTAAAGGATACTTTTAAAAGTCTTAATAGGTTAAATCTCCTTATATCCTTAGCTTATAGTTAAGGTTTTTCTTAAGGCTTAGTAAGTATATCTTCTTTTCTTAGTGCTTAAAGGAGACTAAAGAATTATTCGTTTAATATTACTACTATTCTTACTAAGGGGCTTAAAGCTATATTTAGTCTTAGTATCTACGCGCTTAGTATAGATAGGTTTAGCCCGCTAAGGGTATTGCTTACCGCGTCCTTATCGCCTATTATTAAGGTCTTGGTTTTAATACTCTCGCTAAGCGCTTAACCTTCTATTTTATACGCGTCCCGGAATCTAGTATATTATAAAGCCCTTAGCGTAAGAGGTTCGTTTTTATTAATCGAGAGTCCCGAAAATGCCTTAATTAGCGCGGCTATAGTAGACGAGGCTAAACGGTAATACTAAACTAAGAAATTACCGGGTATCCTTTAAGGCGGATTTCCGGTTAAGGCCCTTAAGCTAAACTCTATTAGCAGTACGCGGTAGAAATATCCGCTAGGCTTATCGTCCTAAGGAAAGAGTAACTTTATTATAAGCTTAATCCGGAGGGTATTTAACGGGCGGGGAGCCGGATAGTTTTAAAGTCGGCTTATCTTTACTTTTTTTATTTAAAGGATAATCAATCTATTTAAGTAATACCGAATTTAGTTTACTCGATTATATAGATTTTATCGTTTTACGGTTTATCTTTCGTTAATATTCTAAAAGCGGATTGCCTCTTAAAGGGTAATAGTCTTAGCTTAGCTAAGCGGGACTTATTTTATATCTTATCTAGCTTTATAGGCTATCGCGGTATAGTACCTTAAAAAGGGGTAAGGGAGATTATTAAACTAGTATACTTAGTAAGCCGCGGCCTTTTCCGCTTTTATAGCCTACTTATCTTAAAGTTTTATTATAAGCGCGTTAAGGAAGAGGTGCTTATTATTAAGGTTAAACTTAAAGGCTAATAGGAGCTTCTTACTAAAGAAAATATCGTTTAGTATTTAACTTCCTATAGGATAAGTACTTAATCGTGCGATATAGTCGCTTTTAGCTTAGCGGATATTTAAGGGATTTCCGTTTAAATAGGTAGGAATTGCTACTATTTACTATGCCTTATAGCGTAAGGATAAGGGGATAGGGCGCGGACTAATTACCGCTAGTTAAGGCCGGTATTATAGACTAATTACCGCCGGTCGGGGCCGGTACTATAAACTAATTACCGCTAGTCGGGCTAGTATAATAAACTAATTACCGTATATAAACGTATATAGGGGTTTAAAAATAGTAAAAAGCTTATCTATTCTTAAAGGTATAGCTAGCTACTTTATACTTAGTTCTATAAGCTAATTCCTAAGATCTTTAACTATACTATCTATAGTACGTAAAGTAAACCGTAGATATCTTTATAAAATCGCTTAATAAACTAAGTATAAGCCTAGTTAGAAATACTATAGACTATAGTTAAGGAAATCCCTTAAATATCCTTAGATATCCTTTAGAAATCGCGGTAAGGTTTATCCTATATCTTCCGGGGTGTTTTTATAGTTAAAAACGGGTTAAACTATAGTTAGGATATCCCACGGAAATCCTTAAAAATCCCTTAAAGATACCGGCGGAATCCGCTTAATAGTTTTTACGGTGTTTACTATAGTTAAAGATATCGTAAACTATAGTTAGGTAGGCTCCTAACTATTTATAGTTATATCCCGGAAACCTTAGCGGGGTCCGATTAGTAATATTTATCGTATCTCCTTAAGCGAGCCTTCGTAGTGCGTGCTTTAAGCGTTCTTATTACGGGGTTCCGTAAGGCTTCTTTAAAAGTAAAGTAAGGAGTCTAGGCATGGCCGTTTAGATTCTATAACACCTTCCCTTTAAAAGAGGATAGAATCTTATAAAAGGTTTTAAGATAAGGAAATTTAGTCTTATAAGCTAGTCGTAAGTAATAAAGCGTATATTACTTATAACTAGTAATAAAGATAGTATAAGCTATTTTTATTAGCTTAAAAAGTAGTTTAATAACCTTATAAGTTATATAAGGTATAAGTTATAGATTAGCATATAAAAGTATATAAAAGCATAT